>CAMZMU010000027.1:46358757-46637148 GCA_947311845.1 Poa pratensis | reverse complement strand
ATTCGTTGACAACAACAAACACCTCTCAAAAAACTTATTTTTGTGCTCTCTATATGCTTTCGAAAACTTAAAAAGCTCTAGCACATGATTTAATCCCTGCTTCCCTCTGCGAAGGGCCTATCTTTTACTTTATGTTGTGTCAGTTTACCTACTCCTTTCTATCTTAGAAGCAAACACTTGTGTCAACTTTTGTGCATTGATTCTTACATGTTTACTTATTGCACTTGTTATATTGCTTTATGTTGACAACTATCCATGAGATATACATTTTACAAGTTGAAAGCAATTGCTGAAACTTAATCATCCTTTGTGTTGCTTCAATGCCTTTTACCTTGAATCTATTGCTTTATGAGTTACCTCTTATGCAAAACTTTTTGATACTTGTCTTGAAAGTACTATTCATGAAAAGTTTTTGCTTATATGATTCATTGTTTACACTTTATCTATCTGTTAGCAAACTATAGATCATTGATTTGAGTCACTTCATTCATGACATGAGCCTTGCAATATATTGATCAAGATTGTGTGAAAGCATGTCTCCTCAGAAATTATTTGTTGTTATCGTTTTACCTACTCGAGGACGAGTAGAACTAAGCTTGGGGATGCTTGATACGTCTCCAACGTATCCATAATTTCTGTTGTTCCATGCTTATTATACCATTTGCTACATGTTTTATATAAACTTCATATCACTTTTATGCATTTTCTGGTACTAACCTATTAACAAGATGCCACAGTGCCAGTTCCCTGTTTTCTGCTGTTTTTAGTTTCAGAAAGTTACTTCTGGAAATATTCTCGGAATTGCACGAAACAAAAGGCCAAGTCCCTATTTTTCCAACACGTACACGGAGTCCGAAGGAGAGACGAAGACTCGCCACGAGGTGGCCAAACCATAGGCCGGCGCGGCAGTGGGCCCCACCGCGCCGCCTGGTGGTTTGGGCCCCTCAGGGGTCCGCCGACATCGCCCCTCGCCTATTTATTCCCCGAGACGTGAAAATCCTAAGGAACCGAGCCTTTTATCCAGAACATATTCGCTGCCGCCGCCGTCGTCAACCCTAACTCGGGGGGTTCTGAAGCTCTTTCCGGCACCCTGCCGGAGAGGGGAATCATCACCGGAGGGCTCTACATCACCATGCCCGCCTCCGGAGTGATGCGTGAGTAGTATCATCCTTGGACTATGGGTCCATAGCAGTAGCTAGATGGTTGTCTTCTCCACTTGTGCCATCATGTTTAGATCTTGTGAGCTGCCTATCATGATCAAGATCATCTTATTGTAATGCTACATGTTGTGTTTGCTGGGATCTGACTTATATTGATACCTATGTGGAGCTGAATATATATTATCATGTCTATGTCATTTGTGATCTTGCATGCTCTCCGTTACTTGTTGAAGCCTTGGCCAAGTGAATACTTGTGACTCCAAGAGGGGTATTTATGCATGATAGTTGGGTTCAACCTCTATTTAACCTGGGATAGTGACAGCAAGTTCTAAGGTTGTAGATGTGTTGTTGCCACTAGGGGTAAAACAGCAATACTTTATTCAAGGATGAATGTATTGTTTACATTACGCACATTACTTAATGCAATGTCTGTTGCTTGCAACTTAATACTGGAAGGGGTACGGATGTTAACCGGAAAATGGACTATTTAGGCATAGATGCATGCTGGATAGCGGTCTATGTACTTTGTCGTAATGCCCAAATGAATCTCATAGTAGACACCACAACTCGCACATGCATGTTATATGCATTTATCAATTGTCAATTGCCAAGCTGTAATTTGTTTACCTAGCATGTTAGTTATCTTATTGGAGAGACGCCACTAGTGAACTGTGGACCCCGGTCCATTCTTTTACATCTGAAATACAATCTACTGCAATCATTGTTCTCTACTGTTTTATGCAAACAAACATCATCTTCCATACGATAAGTTTAACCCTTTGTTTTCAGCAAGCCGGTGAGATTGACAACCTCACTGTTAAGTTGGGGCAAAGTAATTTGATTGTGTTGTGCAGGTTCCACGTTGGCACCGGAATCCCTGGTGTTGCGCCGCACTACACTCCTTCACCAACACCTTCGAAGCAACCTCGTTTTCCTACTGGTTCGATAAAACCTTGGTTTCATACTGAGGGAAAACTTGCTGCTGCACTCATCATACCTTCCTCTTGGTTCCCAACTGACGTGTGATGTACAAGCATTGTTTCTGGTGCTGTTGCCAGGAGATATTCCCTCGTCAACTTAGCGCTAGCAACACGTTTTCTGACGCTGTTGCCGGGGGATATTCCCTCGTCAACTTAGCGCTAGCAGCACCTCCTTGCTGCTGGACTGATTTTCCTCATGCCACCTCCATCCACTGGGTGAGCCCTCACCATTATCCTCATAGCCTAAAACAATCCCAAAGTCCTTCATGGTGGCAGATAGCACAGTGTCCTTGGTCATCCATGTGATAGTCCTTACATCATCATCACCAAAGTACACCGTGGCAAAGAACTAGATGATATAGTACTCAATGTAAGGTTGGTTGGCCTTCATGATATTCATGAGCCCAAACTCTTCACACATCGCAAGAGTCTCATCAAAGTAACCCTTGTGCCGAGCCTCTCGCATATAAGGAACATCAATGGTGTGTTGAAGGACCACTTTATACTGCTTGTGCAGATATATCTCCTTGTAGATGTTCTCTTGATCATTGGTGTAAAAGTGAGGATGGCGCACAAGATGAGACCGATCCACATCTTATGGATTCTCTTCACGAAGCTTTTGATAGTCCTCATTCTTCCAAAGATGGAGAGGTTGCGAGCTGACTTCTTTGGGGCTGCAGCAGCAGCGCGAGCAGAGGTCTTGGAGGCACGAGCACGACCGGTGGTCTTAGCGGGCAGCACTTCCTCTTGCTCTAGTTCATCTTCAAGATCTTCCTCAACCCGTTTTTGCTTCTTACCACGACGGCTACCTGTGAACAGCAGTAGATAGGGTAGGGAACAAGATGAGTGCATAAGTTCATGGAGGAGAAGGACAAAAACTAGTTGCAACCTGTAAGTATAAGCTCAAAATTCCTCACGGGCGGTAGTACCGGACCGTATGGTCCGGTAGTACGGGCCGTGCAAATCGACCCGAGAATGACCTCAAATCGATGAGGAAATCGACCAAATGCGTACAAGGGACAACTAGTGGACACACTCCCTAGTCAAGAGAAACCATCCTACCAAGTTTTAACCATAAAACATGGAGCTACCGGTGATTTGCACAAGTACTCTAGGTTTCAAGAAAAAATGAGACCAAGAGGAGCAAAACGAGGCAAATACCGGAGGCCATCGGAGGAGGCTGACTTGGGGAGCGATCCCACGGGCGGATCTGGCCGGAGGATGGCGGATCCCGGCCGGCTGGCGTCGACGCGGGTGGAGAAGAGAGGAGGCGACAGGGGAGGTCACGCGTGCGGGATGGGGAATAACCCTTCACCCGCACGGTTGACTTAGGCGCAGTGAAACCTGCACGCCCGGTAGTACCGGGGCGGGATGCACGGTACTGCCGGGGCCTGAATTTTTCTGAGCAGCTGTTAAAACTGCTTAAATTCAGAGCCCGGTAGTACCGGCTTCCACCCGGTAGTACTACTGGGACCTCCTAAAAAACTCCAGGTTTTCAAGGAGCCGAACTTGTGCAAGAGAAGAAAAGTTTTAGGAGGTAAGAACATGGCTTAGGATAGACAAAGTCACTGAAAATGGTACTTCACACTCAAACTTTGTAAGAAGCAACAAAAACAACATTAAAACCAACATTTGAGTGTGTTTTCCATGAAAACAACGAATAGGCAAAGAAATCCAAATATAACTCCATAAAGACCAATTCTTCATAAAGAAGATGTCGGTGGCCTAGGCCACCATGTATGAGTGTATGTGGTGTGACACCGTGAAGATATATCTTGGTTCACCGCCACTACTCATCATTTAGCTCAAATTCATAAAATGAACAAATAGAGACAAAATGAGTTCTTACTATCGGCATAATGGGGGGAGGGATAGTCCAATGGATTAGGACCGCACTCCCCCTATGTCCATGCCTACACCTAAACCAAACATATAGCTAAGATATAGGTGTGTATGCAAGATAGTCAAGCGACGCTCCCCGAATCTACGATATTTAGCTCATGCCTCAAATAAGTGAACCTTGCTTCATCAAGTGGCTTCGTGAACATATCGGCAAGTTGGATCTTCGTGGGAATATAGCCAAGCTCAATGTCACCCCGGTTGATGTGATCACGGATGAAATGATAACGAATCTCAATATGCTTCGTTCTTGAGTGCTCCACCGGGTTGTGGCCAATCTTGATAGCACTTTCATTGTCACATAAAAGAGGCACTTTGTCACAATGGACACCGTATTCCTTTAAAGTTTGCCTCATCCATAACAATTGAGTGCAACAACTAGCGGCCGCCACATACTCGGCTTCGGTGGTGGAGAGAGATATGCAATTTTGCTTCTTAGAAGACCAACTCACCAAGGACCTACCAAGGAATTGGCAAGCCCCGGAAGTTGATTTCCTATCATCCTTGCAACCGGCCCAATCCGAATCCGTGTAACCGGCAAGAGAGAATGTTGAGCCTTTAGGATACCACAAACCAAACCTTGGGGTATGAACCAAATATCGAAAGATTCGAAGAACCGCCGTTTGGTGGCTTTCTTTGGGAGCCGCTTGGTACCTTGCACACACTCCTACACTCAACACAATATCGGGTCTAGATGCACAAAGATAAAGCAAAGAACCAATCATAGAGCGATAGAGTTTTTGATCACATCTTTACCCTTTGGATTAAGTTCAAGATGACATTGGTGTCCATAGGAAACTTCTTCTCTTTAGCATTTTGCATCTTGAACCTCTTGAGCATGTCTTGGATATATTTGGCTTGAGAGATGAAAGTCCCTCCACTCAATTGCTTGATCTCAAAACCAAGGAAGTACTTCAACTCTCCCATCATGGACATCTCGAACCTATCGGTCATAAGCTTTGAAAATTCATCATTAAAAGCTTTGTTAGATGAGCCAAATATGATATCATCAACATAAAGTTGGCATATGAAAAGCTCCCCTTTAACCCTCTTGGTAAAAAGAGTGGGATCGATTTGCCCCACTTCAAAGCCACGGTCTACAATAGCTCTCTTAGGTGCTCATACCAAGCACGAGGTGCTTGTTTGAGACCATAGAGCGCCTTATCAAGCTTGTAGACATGGTTAGGGAAGTGTGGATCCTCAAATCCCGGAGGTTGCTTAACATATACCAACTCCTTTAAAGGACCATTAAGAAAGGCACTTTTCACATCCATTTGTTGCAATTTGAAATTATGATGTGATGCATATGCAAGAAGGATACGGATGGACTCAAGGCGAGCCACGGGAGCATAGGTCTCTCCAAAATCAATGCCTTCAACTTGAGAGTACCCTTGAGCTACCAATCTTGCCTTGTTCCTCACAACCATTCCATGCTCATCTTGCTTGTTCTTGAATATCCACTTGGTGCCTATAACATTGAGGCAATCTTTTGGCTTCTCCACTAGATTCCACACTTTGTTGCGCTTGAAGTTGTTGAGCTCTTCATGCATGGCTTCCAACCAATCCGGATCTTCAAGAGCTTCAAGACTTTCTTTGGTTCCACCATAGAGATGTGGGCTTGATGTTCATAAAGCTTGCCAATTGTTTCTTGTGGTGACCTTGTTCTTACATCACAAGATATTTCTAGATGAAGACTCTTTCTTCTCCAATCCTTTTTGACTCTTGCTATCGACGGGTTTCGATATCCTCATTGATGCGAGGAATTATCGCTTGATCATCTTGATCATTTGAGTCCCCGTCTTGACCGGAATGGTGACCTTGATCATCTTGATGCACATCTTCAAAATAGAAGGAGAGGTTGATCTTGGTCTTGACCTTGGCTAGTTGACAATAGGAGAACTTGGTTCTTGCATAGCCTCTTGGTCAACTGAGGAGGGTCTTGAACTTGTTCTTGGGTAGGTGCATCATTTGCTTCCATAGAAGGTGCAACTTCAACTTGTGATGATGGAGTCTCCACTTGAGTGGAGCTAGGACTTGCTTGAGGAGGCTCATGATGGATTTCAATGGGGCGATAGAAACCAACCCCCATTCTTCTTATTGCATCTTGAGGTTCCTCATTATCTACATCACAAACATGAAATTGCGCCACTTGGGAGCCGTCATTCTCATCGAACCTCACACTACAAGATTCCACAACTCTCCCTAAGGATTTGTCATAGACTCTATAGTGTGAGATTCGCACCGTACCCAACAAAAACACCCTCTAAAGCTTTAGATTCAAATTTAGATAAATGAACACTTTGTTTTGTAGAAACACTTACAACCAAAACACGGTAGTAGGAGACATTGGGCTTGTTGCCGGTAAGCATTTCATAAGAGTTTCCTTCTTCCTTTGCGAAAGAATAACCGGTTGAGGAGTGACACGCCGTGGAGATGGCTCGGCCCACAAGAAGAGTGGAGACTTAAACTCCGCCAACATGGACCTGCCATATCCATAAGAGTCCGGTTCTTCCTCTCGGCTACACCATTTTGTTGAGGGGTATACGCAGCGGAATATTGATGACGAATTCCCTCTTCACTAAGAAACTCATTCAAGGTGTAGTTCTTGAACTCGGAGCCATTGTCACTTCTAATGCCAATATGGGACATTGTGTTGACGTTGAACTTCATTGGAGAAGTCGATGACGGTTTGTTGTTTCATCCTTCGTCTTGAAGAAGAAAACCCAAGTAAATCTTGAATAGTCATCAACAATCACCAAACAATATTCTTCCCACCAAGACTAGGTTGAGGCACGGCACCAAAGAGATCAACATGAAGAAGTTCCAATATCCTCTTTGATGAAATGATGGTGTTGCTTGGGATGGGGAGAATCATGCATCTTTCCTTCAACACAAGCCCTACAAAGACGATCTCTAGAAAAAGAAACATTCTCTTTTAGTCCAAGAATGTGGCCACCCTTGTGAAGACTTTGCAAAGTTCTCATGTTGACATGGGACAAGCGGCGATGCCACAACCACCCCACGTCGGCCTTTCCGAATAGGCATATTGCTTGAGTGTTGGTTGACCCCGAAAAGTCTACCACAAACAACTCATTTTCAACATACCCAACGAACATGACCTTTAGAGTCTTGCTCCTCAAGAGTACCACCATATCAATAGTAAAATGGACATCAAAGTTCATCTTATTAAGTGCACGAACGGACATAAGATTGTAACCTAGAGACTCGACAAGCATGACATTTACAAGGGTGATATCCTTGCAACTACCACCTTGCCGAGACTCTTTACCTCGGCTTTTGACTTGTCACCATAAGAGACGGTTGAGTGATTTAGATTTGGTCTCAACTCCGTCATAATCTCCTTGCTTCCGGTCATATGACTAGTGCATCCACTATCAACCACCCATTTCGATCCACCGGAAGCATAGTCCTCGGTAACATGAGCCATGAGGCAACGAGCGTTGTTGGTGGAGAAGTTCTCATTGGGGGATTCAAAGAGAGAAGATGATGAAGTTGATACAATAGCCAATGCGGCTACCTCTTTAGTAGGTGCATCTTCATCTTCGGAACCACTTGAAGCATATTCTTCTGTGCCACCAACACAATTCTTGGTGCCTTCTTGAAGAAAGGCTTCCTTAGTCTTGCGGGCTTCTTTTGAATCAACCTTGAGTGGTCCTTGGGACAAGCTTCCCACCATTTTGCTCTCGGTTCTCATAAGGACACTCTCTTATGTAGTGGTTCTTGTCATGACAATTGTAGCAAGTCTTCATCCTTGAGGCTAGCTCTTTCTTCCCACTTGAGTTGTTCTCTTTATCAACTCGAGCTTTTGCGCGAGCCGGGTCTCCCAAAACACTTGTGGCAAGAGCTATATGACCATTGAGAGCTTGTTCAAGTTCATTAGGAGCAATGTTGCTTGGGCACGCTTCAACCTCATCATTCTCATCAACACATACCACCTTGGCTTTCAAAGCAAGTGAGGGGCCTTGTTTCATCCCCATGGCCCTAGCACGGTTATCTTCGGCATTCTTGGTGGCAACCTTGGAGGCTTGCACTTCTTGCATAACTTCATTTGATGTCATTTCATTGTAGTTGTGTCTTACTTGAATAGACTTCAACTCAATGGGCTCGAAAGGCAATAGAGCATTCACATACTTCCTATTGACCCAAGCATCATCCACATAGGTTGCCCCCACATCATAGAAGGCCTTTGCAAGAGTTTTGAGTCTTCCATACATGTCTTCATGATTCTCATTGTCAAACATGTAGAAGCCTTCGGCATCATTGCTCAAGGAATCATATCTATTTCTCTTCATGCTTTCATTCCCAAGGAATGCAACCTCAAGACAATTCCAAGCTTCTTTGGCGGTGGTGGCGTGAAGAACATAATGCTTGTCACTTTCACTCAATGAAAGTTCAATCATGTGGAGTGCGGAGGCATTGAGTTGCTTTTCGGCAAACTCTCTTCTTGTCACATTGCTTGGATCTGCGACCTTGTATCCATCTTCAATAATCCTCCAAAGCTCGATAGAGGCACTGTTGATATGAGATTTCATTGAGCGTTGCCAACTAGCAAAAGCTAATGCATTGAGCTTAGATGGAGGACCTATGGGATTTATGCGGGTGGTGATAGGTGGGTCGAAAGGGTACCATCCCAGAACGGCATGGAACTCTTCCTTCCCATCTACATGCTTGGTAGGAGGTAGAGGAGGTGGTTTAGATCCGGAGGTGGTTTCCACCCCCTTTTTATTTTTCTCTTTACCCTCCTCAGAATCACCCTCATCGGAGTTAGAGCCACCCTCTAGTGGGATATCTTCCGAAAGCTTGCCTTTTGCAAATTTCATGAACATGTCATGAAACTCATCAAATTTGACATTCATGGACGATGTCAATGTTGTTTCCAACGCTTTGATATCGGCCATGGATGCCGCGCTGGCTTTGGCCTTTTCAAGGGCTTCATTAGCCTTGGCAAGATCGGCCTCATCCTCACTACATGTCATACTTCTCTTAGGCGGTTAAGCCCAAAACAAGAGAGCCTAGGCTCTGATACCAATTGGAAGGATCGGTATGACACCTAGAGGGGGGGTGAATAGGTGCTACTCCAAATTTTAGTCTTTTTCAAATTAGGCTTGACACAAAAGGTAAATTCTCTAGATATGCAACTACGGTGAATTTACCTATATGACAAGCTAACAACTAACCACGATATATATAAGTAAGGCGGTAAACAAGGATAGAGGTAACCGAAGACAAAGCACGCGGAGACACGGATGTATTCCCGAGTTCCTCCTTTTTAGGGGAGTACGTCTCGTTGGAGAGGTGTGAACCAACACAATGGTTCAACAGCCACAAAGGCTTCACCCTCTTCTCTGGTGAACCGCACCACAAAGGATTGGTTCACTTCAACTATCGGAAACCTTCAAGGCGGAGTCCGGAGCCTTTACAACAAAGATTTGGGGCACAACCCACAAAGGATAGGGGGCTCCCAAACAGCTACAATCTTTCATAAAGACAAGCAAGTAAGTACAACAATGGGCTAGGTTTTCCTAGTGGAAACCCTAGCAAGTGTTCCCTCAAGTGAATGAGGGGGAAATGAAAAACGGCTTGGTGAAGATGTAGATCGGGGCCTTCTCCTTCAATCCTCCAAAGATCAACGAGTTTGGGTGGAGGGATTGGGAGATCTAGCAAAGCTTGAGCTTGTATTAATGGTGGTCTTCAATGGAGAGCAAGCTAAATGTCCAAAGGTAGGTGAAGGGGATTAAATATCCCCTCCCAATTTTCTGCCCGTTGAAGACCAAAACGGCCCGCATCGGTAGTACCGGACCACGCCCGGTAGTACCGCACAGAGCCTAGCTTCGATTGACCAGTCAAGCTTGCGTTGACCCGCAGCGGTAGTACCGGACCGCACGGTCCGGTAGTACTCTCTTCGCGGTAGTACCGCGCCACTACCGCTTCTACTACCGGGATAAAGCCTGGGGATACATAACACTTTTGGGCGACGCGGTACTGGCCCCGGTACCAGCAGCGGTAGTTCCGCAAGGCAAAAACCTGGAGAACCCGGCAGTACCGGGCCAACCCCGGTAGTACCGGCTGGGCAAATAAAGCCAGCATTTCTTCCTTTTTGAGATAAAACCTGTGCACATAAGATAGATAATTTCCTGCACTTATTTAGCACAAACATTAGACATCTAATTGAGTTGTCAACCAACATCAAAACACATAGGGAATGAAAGTGCCCTTTCAGTCACTCCCCCAGATTAAATGGAGACTGAACCCACTATCTAGCATAAATACTCCCTCTTGGAGTCACAAGCATCTACTTGGCCAGAGTATCGACAAGTAACGGAGAGCATGCAAGATCATAAAAGACATAGACATAATATTTCAGTATTCAACTTGACATAGTATCAATATTCATCAGATCCCAGCAAACACAACATGTAGCATTACAATAAGATGATCTTGATCATGATAGGCAGCTCACAAGATCTAAACATGATGGCACAAGAGGAGAAGACAACCATCTAGCTACTGCTATGGACCCATAGTCCAAAGATGAACTACTCACACATCACTCCGGAGGCAGGCATGGCGATGTAGAGCCCTCCGGTGATGATTCCCCTCTCCGACAGGGTGCCGGGAAGAGCTTCAGAACCCTCCCGAGTTTGGGTTGACGGCGGCGGCGTCTCTGGAACTTTTCGTGGAATATGACTCGGGTATTTAGGGTTTTCCCGAAACGAGTTGGTGGACTTCGTCCAGGAAGACCCCGCGGATGTGTTCTTCATAGCGTACGAGGACATCTTCAACCTGTTTCACTCTAGACGGCTAGACTATAACATGGTCTGCCTATATGCGCTCGATGCGGCGATGAAGATCAGAAGAGATGATACCCCGTACGTCGCGATAGTGGATCCCTACTACATGCGCGACAGCCATCTGGTGGAAGGATCAAAGACACGGGAAATGACCACGGAGTGCCTCGTAAGGGTCATGCTGGCCAACAAGAGGAAGAACGCCCTTCTTCTGCCTTTCTTTTTTGAGTAAGTACACATCCGCTCACCACCGTCGTATCTTATGTCTTCTTGTACATTTCTTCCATTGCTGATCCTTTGTCCAACATTCCATTTCAATTGTGTTGAGCAGGGACAAGTACTGCGCACTCATCTACATATCCCCGAGGTGGTCCATTGCCACTTATTTGGACTCGGAGAATAAATGCAGGCCGAGACGATACACCAGAATAAAGGGTGTTCTCGATGACGCTCTCGAGGCCTATGCCCAAAAGGGCGGCCCCTTCAATAAGAAGGGGGAAGTTTTCACGGAGGACAACACACACAAGTTCATGCATGGGACCGGATTCCATTGCGTCAAGCAACTGGATGGCAGCGTGAAGGACGCCTTCTACGCCCTCCATCACCTTAAAGCGATTGTCCGGAAATGCGAGAAAACTAAGATTCCATCTGGCCTCGCAGAATACACCAAAAGCGCGGTTGCTCTCACCGATGCTGATTATAGACAAGACTTCCATCGCATCCGGCTGCAGTTATCGACGATCATCCTCGAAGATGTCATTCACAAATCAGGGTCCTACCACTACCCCAGAGGTAGGATGTATTATAACAGAAAGCCTTGCTAATCATTACTAGTGTACTTTTTGGTAGAAGTGCATGTGTATGGTTATATATTATATATATGCTATGCTATGAAACCCAAATAGGATAGCCATATGATTTCCAACAATGACAATTGATTGATCGTCTTGCCTCTCTACTTAGATGAATAAATTATACTCTATGTATATCACTAACCAATATATATCCCAATCCATCTTCAGGATTGTGTCAGAGGGCTATCGAAGAACGACTAGAGCCGCAAAATGACACCAGGGAGTGGAGGACGTTAGAGGGCTTTCTACCGTTCCCGGCGCCGCTCAAGAAGAGGACTCCATGATCATGCATGCTCCCGCGCGCTCTTGCTCACCATCATCGCCGATGTGTACTACATTTGATCCTAGTTAGGCGGTGAACACTTCATTTGTAATGTGTAGTGTGAAATGATGAACTTTTGTTTGTATCATGACTAATTGTGTAAACATTCGGCACTTTTGTGACTATGTGTATGTATCTCGGGCACTTTTGTGACTATGTGATGACATAGTGATTAATGTGTTTGTCTGTTCATATATCTGTCAAATATACCTGTATTTCTGTATAAATCCGGTATATACCTGTATTTGTACAGCAAAATGTAAAAATACTTGTATTTCTGTTTTTAAATTTCTGTGGCGCATGGATATGTTTTTTGTGGTGCACCACTTTCTGTGGCGCACCAAGGGCCAGTGCGCCACAGAATGCCTCTGCTCTGTGTGCTGCCGAGCTATTTCTGTGGCGCACGGCTTGGGTGCGCCACAGAAAGTTAGTCTTTCTGTGGCGCACAAAAAAATTGTGGCGAGAATTCTGTGGCGCACTCAGCAAACTAGCGGGTGCGCCACAGAAACCCAAAAGGGTGGGCCACAGAGAGGGGTTTCTGTACTAGTGAGTATGAAATGAGTTAATTCCTACTCCCTCCGTTTTTCATTATAACATGCCCTTTATGCGACATTCAACTGTATCAGTACATGTTTTAATTTGTATGTTCACTCATTTTAGTGTGAATTTAATCAATAT
Source organism: Poa pratensis (assembly GCA_947311845.1). Taxonomy (NCBI): domain Eukaryota; kingdom Viridiplantae; phylum Streptophyta; class Magnoliopsida; order Poales; family Poaceae; genus Poa; species Poa pratensis. Next base: position 46,624,446 of record CAMZMU010000027.1, on the reverse strand, counting down.
GTGCAAATCCTAAAACATGTTATATTTAGAAACAGAGGGAGTACTATGTGCTAGTTGGTCCAAAACACGAGAACATACGAGGTTGATGCTTGGTAGGAGTACATTCTTTCTCTGAAATGTTATAGAGGTCAGTCTGCAGTTAACTCCACGATCATAGAACCCCCGTTAATTCCACAATAATTCAGCAGGGCTCATTTGATACTCTACTCCGGCCTTGGACCACCGGAGTTCCGATGGATCTCCGACATTTAAGCTCCAACGATCCCACCATGTTGCGCGCTAGTACTTGGTAAAACAACCTCTCAGCCTCTCAGGTATCCTACGCATGGACCATTTTGGGCAATTGCCTCACAAAGATAGCTAGGTTGGCTTTGAACTTGATATGAGACGCCCACTACGTACCACTTGGCCGAGAGTCTTCACGCATGGAACAAGCTACTGGAGTATGGTGCATACCGGCCGGAATGGACGAGTTGTACGTTGTTTCTACATGGTCGACGCCCCCGTACCGCCTTGGACGAAGCCAGGGGCGCACGCCGTACGTTCTATCGTCCCCGTTCATATCTCGTTCTTGGCGGGATCCCGGAGCGTATCTTATCCTGTAATCCTGTATGATACGTGTTGCGCGCAGCTGAGCTGGGGCGAAGTGAAGTACTCTGCCGACATTTAACCGATCGGCATGGCCGCTTGCTTCTTCTTCCTCCTCCGATCGGATCCGATCCGAGCGCGCGCTCTGCCGTGCCGTGCCCCGGTCGCCCGCGGGGAGAGCTACGCGAGATGGGACGGACACGCACACGCGCACGTCCCTGTCGCCCCGCGCGGACCACTCCCGCCCCGGCTTCGCTGCAGGTCAGATGCTAATAATGGTGCTCAGTCAGTTCAGCTCACCAGGCCGCCTCCCTCCCACGGACGGACCCCCCGCTCCTTCAGGCCGGGGCTCGTCCAAGAACGGGTCCCCTGTTCATTCATGCACGGCTGTCCGGCTTAATTCTCTCGCCTTGTCCCCGCGCGCGCCCGCCGTCCCGATCGCTGCCCGTCGCCGTCGCCGTTGCGCGCGGCCTCGATCGATCAAGAGGGCTTCTGCGCCACCGGTTTCTCCCGCCGATCGAGAGTCGGATCGATCGCGGACGGAGACGGGTGTGCGGAGAGGGATGGCGGCTTTGTTTTCCGGGTCCAGATCACGTCGGCGTCCGTGCCCGAATTGATGCACCAACCTCCACCTAGCTCAGCTTGATGGCTCTCCTCATCATGCATGCGAGATGAGAGAGCGCGCACGTACACTGTTCTGCGCTCATGCCCTGGGAATTGCACGCACGCACCGCAGGGTTTCACACTCAGTGAGGCCTCAGTGAAGCCTGAACCTATGTACTAGTACATGCGCTTACCAGTTACCATATCATTTTCTTTCATATTCGTCGATGGATCCAACTCCTTCTGAATCTGATAGGAAGCCAGGAGCACCATTGCTTACCTGGCCAGGTGCAGTGCTGCCATATGCAGTTGCTGGCCGGCCCCATAGAGCTTACTGAGAGCAGGTTGTTGAGGGCGGGGACCTGGGAGATCGATGGATCCATCTCCTAGTCCACCCCGGCCGCTCCTACCGGGCGATCTATGCAGCATTGAACTGATGGCGGCGATGAATTAATGGTTAATGAGTAATACCGAGTCAACACTTCTCAATGATTAAGCGGAGGCGTTAATCTGTCATTTGCGGTCAATTGTTTCTGCAATGCGTGAGACGACTCGATCATCTGGATGCTACCGGCTGTGGTCCAACCGGAGACTAGTTGTATCATCGCTGCAAATTGGCGAAAGGGTCAAACTTCCGACAACAATAATTAAATGCAAGCTTTAAGTTTCAGGGAACCACTTACATTTTGAATTTCTTTTGACGATAATTACATTTTAAATTTCATGTTGTTTACATGCCGAACGTATCATGTCTACGGTCTACCGCAAATAGAGGTTTTGCTAGGTGGTTTCTGACTTTGGAGGGTCACCACAGCCCCAGAGCAACCTGGGCTTTAGCTAGGAACATGGGCCAAAAGGCCTAACAATTGCAAACCCCTAGATTGAGAAATACATTTTCTTAGAGAAGAAAGTCTAGCCCTCGGCAGTAGATTGAGGAAACATACATATGTGACATAAGTAGAAGTGAAAATATGCAGCTCAAAGGATGAAAATGCTCGGCTCGGAGAAGGATCAGTTGATTTTCGGTTCTACCTTAATTAAATCCATATATGGACGAAGACGGACACAAGTCACTAGGAGATAGTTGGCTGTCCAATATGGATCAACCCTTTCTAAATCACAAAGACGCTTAAAAAAAGGATCACAAAGACAAACTAAAATGATGCACACATGCAAATGCATGGAGAGGAGAAACAACTAGATCAAGACAGTTGTGCATAAAGTATTTCTGTGCTCAAGCTTGCAGAAAAACCTTTACGATCATTTTCAGTATATGGGTTTCTCGCTCTGTTTCGGCGGAGGTAACTATCAGAGTTGAGGGCGCGAGTTTGAACTATCGGTATTGTCCGGCCATGTGCAGTGCATGCCTTTGCGTTTGCAAGCAACATGCCGCGTGCTGCCGACCTCTCGCAATAAATTCGTGCGGAGCAATTTTTCTCCGATGCCGATCAAGAGCAGCTTGATCATTGCACTTCGATCGGGGACGGGTGCAAATATAACATAGAGACTTGCGTTAACAGTGTTGCCCTAGTTTTATATGATACATATCTCGTCAATAATGTTAACCGATTAATCAACCCAATTAACGAGGTACAGTTAGCTAAGGTGGTCCAAGCGATGACCTTACGGAGCAGCCACCAAGCTAGACGAAGCAGCTGCCATTGCTAACCGTTCGTACCACACCAAGTAGATTCGACCACCTGTACACCGGCGTCAAACCGGCCAACTTGATCCGAACGCGGGAGCACGTCACGCCGCCAAGTAGTGTTTTCCGGCGGATGCTACCGGCCGACCGACGCTTTGCGCCGTTTGCGCGCCGGCCGGCAGTAGCGTTGCGTCTCGCCTGTGTCGTGGGCAACTCGACTTCTGGTGGCTTGCGGCCATGCAGAATTGCAGATCGAGCTACGCACAGGATGGTGCTGAGTGCTGACTACTGTAGGGGGGTCGAGTACGGACGGATGCACTGTGTGGTACTGCTACACCTACGATTCATTTGCCAGTTTGGAAGTCAGCGGCGACTCTTAATTTTCTTCTGGCTGCTGCTCGTCTGCATTCTACCAGTCTATATTTTCGGCTGAGTATCATCTTGGTTGCTGTCGATGAGAAACAAGACAGCTACCCGAACTGGAATTAGCAGTGTAGCAGACAGTGGAGCCCATAGTTAGTTCACGAAACCACGGGCAAATTACAATTTTCAACTAATTACGCCCACATAAATGCCTCATTTCAGAGTTTTTCAAAACTATGAAATAAATCATGGACATAGATTATGTTGTGTCTCATGTGAAAAAAAAGACAAATAAATTAAGTGTGAATAACGCATTATACTATTAATTTAGGTGTTTCTCTTTTTTGCACATGATGCGTATGGTCATATTTTTGAATGAACAAGGCATAATTCCCACTCGAAACTACTCCCTCCTTTTGATATTAGATGACTTTCATTTATTCACATGTGCATATATCTATACATGTAACATGGCTAGTTATTTTTATATTTGGACAAATAGAAGTCATCTAAATTGAAACGGAGGGAGTACCTCGCAGGAGAGGACTTGCTCCTTTGTTTAATCTCTTGCACGAGATTGCCACGGTGGGTTGCTCAGAAAGTATATGCACCGTGCGTGTTTGTAAGAAGTACTCTCTCCACTAATAAAAGGATGTCTTAACTTTGTCTAAAGATGCATGTTTCTACACATGTTTAATGTGTAGATACAGGTAACTTGACAAAGTTGGGACATCTCTGTAAATGGAGGGAATACTTCCCCTGATTCGTAATAAGTGTTGCTTAGCTTTCATCTTCAATGTTGTGAGACGGCTAACTGAGCGTAAATCAGTTGAGTATACAAGTTTAGTGATAAGTTAAGAAGTTGAAATAAAAATGTGTACTTTTACTTCATACACGGTGGCCATTCAACCTATTTCTACTAATGTTTCCTACTATTGTAGTTCTGCACTACCTCTATGGGTGGATTTTACTACTTTTTGTGTACCCTTTTTGTGGGACACTATACCATTTTGCGAAAAGGAAAGCCAATGTAGGAGGGGGAAAACTGCACCTCACATGGACAACTTCCACCAAAGGAGGCACCCACTGGGATCCTGCTGCAGGTGCAAATTGCTGGGAAAATTTTGCCTACTGACACCTCCAACATGCATGGTGAGAAGGCAAAGGTGTCATGCCCATCTGGTGCCCACTGTGCATCCCCAGTTGTGCATGATCAGGAGATACAGCTGCCTCGCAACATTGAGGGTGAGAAGGGAGAGATGCCTAACATACCTGCTGAGCAGAGATTACCAGCTGAAGACGAAATCCAGAGAGACCCTTGTGATGCACCTTCTTTCTCCCTAGGGCCAGAGTTCGATGAAGCTGTTGCAACCAAGGGGAAATCACAACAGGTAGCATCTAATGCTGCCACAGGTGTAGGAGGAAAAAGCAACCACCCGATATCGTTAGACGATTGGGACGCCAACTTGGACCCTGAAGAGCTCGACAGGTTGTTTGTTGAGGCTGAATTGCAAATTAATGCGAGGAAGAAGGCAAAACTTCAAGGTTCAGGAGATGGTTTATGCACTCCGTCAAAAGGGGGTGCTCCGTCAAACCCAATTGACATTGGATCGTCAAGTGGCGCCATGGCAAAAGGGGGTTCACCATTTGTCGATTACAAAAGCAAGGCAACATTTCCGTGCTCAAGGGAGGTAACAGAAGTATACGATGCTGTATTGGCGCTTGGGCGGGGGTCATCTAGAGATAAAAGCGCAGATACTAGGTCAGCTTCATAGCTTTTTTTGACAAACTAGGCAAGTAGTACATGTTGCATATACAATTATATGTGCAACAAATTGTTTAACTGCATTATTATTCTTATTCAATTTTTGCAGCGCAAACATCATTGACCACGGCAATTACTTCGTCTCTGTCAAAGAACTTGCCCAGTCAATGAAACCGAGAGGGGAGCTAAAAGACTCTGTTGTTGAGATAGGGATACAGTCAATCATGCATAATCTGACCGAGAATGCCAGCAAAATTATCATGCCACTACGGATAGGGGTAACTTGCAACACACCCCAAGCCTCTATGCTTTTTCTACTATTTTTTTGTTTCTCCATAGTTCTTATACTTCTGTTTTATGCCGTGTATATTTCCAAACGCAACAGATTTGGTTACTGAAGAAGGATTTGTTCAGAAAAGAGGTCAAGAAGGTGTTCAACAAAACCATGCACTTGGATCGCAAGGAGATGGTAATTTTTTTGTGTTGCCCAATTTGTTTTACATATTTTTGCCTTTTGGTGGAAGGTCTTTTTTTCTTCAGTCCAGTACACTTTTGCTTTTTCCATCTTTTTTGTTTAAACAGTTGTTTCTAACATGGGTTTCTCACACACCAAAAAACCAGGTCATGTTCCCGGTCCTTGAAACACTAACTAAAGGTGGTCCTGGGGTCAATCCAGTCAACCATTACTGGATGATCAATGTCAATGTCCGGGACAGGAGGTTCGAAGTACTGGACTCTTTAAGAACCCTCGAGGATAAGCAGTTCGAGGCGGCCGCAAAGACAATTGTTGAGGTATTGTACTACATTGGGAAACACAGTACAACCTCCAGATAGAGGATTTCAAACTCATTGATATTGATGTTCCCAAACAGGACAACACGTAAGTGCACATCTTTTGCTTTTTTCCCACTGTCTTCCTGATTCTTTCTATCCAGCTCTTTTTACCCATGCCCGAACAATGTTTTCCTTTTTTTTTTGAATTGTGCATGACAGAGACGACTGTGGGGTGTACATGCTCCAGAATGCAATTATGTGGGAGGGAAGTTTGCTTCCACCATATGGACCGGCAAACATCCCCAACATCAGGAAGATTCAAACACATTCCTTCGTGAGGTGCGAGAAGAACAGACAAGATTGGAAGGGTATACTCAAGATCAAATAGGTGGGAGGGGGGGGAGTGGGATAGAGGTACTACTGTTTTACCCTACAGCAGTGCATACCCGTTTTCCATGTGTGTTTCTTGTGCACCTAAGAGGCAAAATTTTGCGTCCAAGAGTAGTTGCTTTTTTATAGTGTTCTTTTTTCACAACACTTGAATATGAATTCTGTTCTACTACCCAAGTTGTAGAAAACAGTGCATACTCCCTTTTTTCCGTGAAAACAGTGGCACGACCTGCCGGCACAGGGGCTTACCATGAAACAAAATCTTTTTTTCAGTGTACCAACGAAGCAAAAAAAAACCCATCCCAGTTGCATTCTAACATGCACCTTAAGGCAACAAATTTTTTTTCTAGCATTCATTCTAAGGCAACCAATGCCAGCCAAGTGTACCATATGTTTTTGTTCTCTTACAACACTTTGAATACGAATTAGTTTCTTCATTTTCAGAGAGAGAGAGAGAGAGAGAGAGAGAATATGTTTGGGAACTATCACCCATTCATCAACCAACCACAAATAAGTTTGTAAGGCAACACACAAGTTTTCAGTTTGCTTTTTCGTACAACACTTGAATATGAATTTGCTTTTTTAAGACAACAAAATGGCAGCCCAGTGTACCAACAAAGCAAACCATGGCAGACCAGAATCTCTTCATATTAAACAACCAACCACAAATAAGTTTTAGAGTCAACAAAGTTTCCTTCAAGTGAACATGTCCATATTTTTTTTGTCTGGTATTCCTGACCACACGCCTACTCGCAAAACAGCGTAACGCCGTTTTTTTATTACAAATCTAAGGCTCTTTCTGTAGTGCACTACCAGCCAAACGACGTTCGCAACTAGTTATGGTGTGGCCTTCTTCACCACAGAATCCACAAGTGACTTTCCCCTTGGGTTGCAGTTCAAGGGCTGACCGGTACCTATGCCCTTGTGCGTTGTTTGACAATCTCCCTTTTGTGTTTGATCTTGGCGGGTTACCAAGTATTAAGCGATCCCGTCTAGGACTAGTAGCCAACCTTTGGACTGTTTGATCAACATACCCAGGCCCACCTGGTGGTTCTTGCATTGGACCCCCAGGTAGAGGTGTATTGGGCAGTACAGTATGCGTTGAGGCAGAAGCAGAAACTAGGTTCGACGAAGGGCGCAGTCCTGTAGCCCGTGCGCGTGTGCTAGCAGGAGTAGTAGCTGCTGCAGGATCCTGGGGGAGGTGTGATACGGGATGTGATCCTGTACGCCCACCTGGAGCACGTCTGCTTGTCGTACCAGCAGGCGATGCAGCGGAACCAACTGGTTGTTGAGACTGGGGAGGCCGTCGGGGTGTTGTATTAGGCACCGCTGGAGCAGAACCATGACCAGAAGTTGGTTTTGTTGGGGTAGGCCGAGGTTGCGTTGACATGGGCATCCCAAAAGCAACTCTGCTCGTCGTAACAGGAGTTGCAAGATGTCCATAAGGTTGTTTTGTTGGGGTAGGTCGAGCGGGCGATGAAATGGGCACCCCAGAATTTCGTACGGTTGTCAAAGCAGGAGCACCAGCATGTACAGAAGGTTGAATTTTCTTAGAGGGAGGACGAGCGGGCGATGAATTGGGCACCCTAGATGACAATGTGCGTTTCGAAGCAGAAGCAACAGCAGGTCCAACATGTTGTCGTGTTTGGGGAGGCCGATTGGCGATGCCATGGGCACTGCAGGAGGAGCAGCAGCAGCGCCAACGGCATGATGTAGTTGGGGACCTTTAGGAACAGCTGCAACCCCATCAGTTTGCGCTGGAGGAGGACCTTCAGGAGCAGCACTTGCGGAAGCAGTAGACGCAGCAGCCCGCGAACCCGAACATATCTCTCCACCTAGCCGGCCTTGCCCCGCAGCCTTCTTCTTCTTCAGAGTTTTGTTCAACTGGTTGATCTCTGTTTGCATTGCCCGTAGGTGTCGATCAACAATCGAGCTTGCTGGATCTGATCTGCTAGCTGACCGGGCAATCTTGGCAAACGAGTTGGTCCAGTTAGCAACTTTTATTTGCTTCTTGGATTCTGCCGGCATAACATCCACTTGACCTTGTTGTTTATGTCCCAAACCACCACTTAACAATGAGACAGCTGACTGAGTCCACCTTGGCAAGATGTACCGATCTGGTATGCGATCAATACCAATGTGTGTAAACACCTTCAACACATGACAACAAAGCAGGCCATCTCGACTGAACTTGCAACACTCACAACTGAATTCACTTTCAAGTTCATTTGCATAGACAGTATATTCCCTAGAACCATAAACAGGGCACCACTCATTGTTAGGCACAATCAGGTACAAGTTGTTGCCTTGCGGCCGCACATTGTATCTGCCTATTCTCTCAAACTCATGAGAAAACCTGTAGAAAATGTCACGGGTGTAAACAGCCAATGCTTGCTTCTCTATTGGGTAGGGCGACCAAGTTTCACCTCCTAGGACATCTGTACGGTAGTCATTGCGGCCCTCCTTGACAAGTATATGAACCTGGATCTTCTGGTACTGCTTGACGAAGTGCAGAATCGAGTTTTTAGGATTGACATAACTTTTTAGAACTGCATTGAAACCCTCACTGCGCTGAGTGGACTGTAGGAATGGGAAGAAGCAATCCTTGAAGTAACAAGGCACCCAAGTCTTCCTGATTTCGTACAGATGTGCAAGCTCTTTATGCCAACCGACTCTATATTTCTGCACCATGTCTGCCCACCCTGCCTCAAACTCCTCAGGTGTCAAGGTGAAATCAACAAGATAGTTGAAATCTGCTGTCAATTCTGGGTTTCTTCCCAGAAATGCTCCCATTTTCTTCTGGGCATTCTGCATGATATGCCATCTGCAATTGCGATGGATCGTATCCACGAAGATTTTTTTATTGACTCCCTCATGGCAATATCTTGGTCAGTAATTATGCAGTCAGGAGCTTTGCCATCCATTGCATGCAGGAAGGTCTCAAATAGCCAGTCGAAACTACTTTGCTTCTCATCCCTAATGAAACCACAACCCAGCATGAAGGTCTGACCGTGACGGTTGATTCCAATGAAAGGAGCAAACGGCATGTTATAGCAGTTCGTCATGAAAGTGGTATCAAAAGAGATGCAATCATGATAGGCTTCTTTGTAAGCTTTTCTTGCTATACCATCAATCCAAAAAAGGTTCTCCACCCTTTCCTCACTGTCCAGCTTCAACCGGAAATAAAAATCCGGGTCTTCCTTTTCAAGATCCCAGAAGTAGGACAAAACTTCTGTCATGTCGCTGTCCCTAGCTTCCGAGCGGAATTCAGTGCGCAAGTTGCTAATTGCTTTCGTAGTGTATGGCACTAGGAACTCATCCCCATAGAATCTAGACATGATCTGCATCATACGTCCTGCTCAAGGAAACCAATACAGAAATTTAGCAAGCAACCAGAAAATATAAATCCGAGGGACATTAGGATAGTAAGATGCTAGGGATGGAAATGGACAGTAAAACAAGTTGCTTTTTATCTAGTGAAGTAAATAGGGAACAAACATGATGGTTTCAGTTGCTTTTTCAAACTTAGACCAACATCAAATCAGTTTACTGAAAAGCAAAAACAAACTAGCACACCTGTTTCTATGTTGCAGTCATGCAACATACGAAGAAACTCCTCCTCATCTTCTGGTATCCCCTGGTGTGACTTAAGATACTTCTTAAGAGAAGGCTGCACAACCATTGGATGATTGTGCTCTCCAATATAATATATGACTTCCCATTTGCCATTCTTATTAAGTTTTACAACCATCCGAGCTCTGCAGTTTGTCTGCTTTATCATCTCTCTTTTTCTCTTCTTCTTCCCAGGCCGGCTTGATCTGCTAGATCCTGAGAGCTTACTGCATGATTTTGAGCCATCGTCGTCGACACCATCACCATCAGATTCACTCCCCTCATCACCACTGCAGTTGTTAAGCAACTTTTCCACAGGAACCTCATCATCTGCTGGTTTCTTGTACCTGTTGCACACAAACTGTTGCTTCTCCAACTCCTTTGTGAAAGTATTTCTCCTACTAGTGTTCGACTTGATAGAGAATCCCACCCTGTTAGCATAGTCATTGTAGTAACTCTTAGCTAGGGGCATCGAGTCGAACGTCATCCCAACATAAGGCTCCCCTGGATCGTACAACATGTCATGCTGGATATCTGCTGGACCATCACTTCCAGTAGCAGTACCATTGTGTTCATTGCTGGTAGCACCACTACCTCCAGTACCAGTAGCATCTCCTGCACCACCATCTGCTGCACCACTGGCACCAGCAACATTTGCTGCACCAGCACCAACACCACCTCCAGTAGCACTGCCACCAGCACCATCTGCTGCATCACCACCTCCAGGAGCAGTAGTATTGTCAACATTTATGCCTTCATCAGGATCAGGGGACTCATCTATAAGCTCAACATGCTCATCTTGCTCATTGCCAATATCCAAGTTGCCAAAGTCAAATGGAGGCTCATTAAGGTCAAGCCAATCCATCACCCTGCAGCAAATACGTGGAGAAACAGCTTGTTAGCTCAAAATCCAGAGATAGTAGCTAAGTTTTGCGCTTTGTTTTATGAAAATGGTAGGCTACAGAACCAGGAAGCAAGTTAATTTAGTAGGAGTTGCTTTGTCAGCTTGTTAGCTCAAAATCCACATAGAATAGTTAGGTTTTGCGCTTTTTTATGAAACTGGTAGGCTACAGAACCAGGAAGCAAGTCAATTCAGTAGGAGTTGCTTTTCCAAATAACCAGAAAGCAAGTTCATACAACAGGTGTTGCATCTGGGAACACACTCATGTTTTCCACACACTAAATTTGAGAGAACGAACCCAGGAAGCATCTAAATTACCTGTTGTTGCTTCTTACAAAATAACTAGGTTTGCCTCTCAAAAAAGCATCAGTTAGCTAGTTCTTGCAGATTATTGCACAGCCTTTTGACATCTATGTGTCTACACGCAGGTCCCTTGTAGAGAGGTCAGAAAAAAAGGAGGCACTTGCCTCCTGGGAACAACAGCAGATCCAGAAAACTACTTGCTCAGGGAAGAGATCATCAGAAAAAAGGGAGGCAACTAAGAAGAGCCAGGAGAAAAGACAACTGTTTTCATATGGAACAACAGAAGATCCAGAAAACTGATGCTCAAGGGAAGAGATCATCTTTCTTGTTGTTTCTAAACCTGTGAAACAAGAAGTTTTTTGGGGGGAAAGATGTAGCCTGGGGTGGGTTCCTCTTCTTGCACGTACCTGATCTTTGATCTGTGAATTCGCCTGTGATTTTTGGCCGGCAATGGCGATCTGCTTTTCCTGGTTCTATCCTCTTCGATCTGATGTTTTCCCAGGGGAGAAGCTAGGAAGGGGATGAGGAGCAGGTAAGATCTGCTTTTATCGAGTTGCTTTGTGTTTTGCGTGGTACCCACGGCCTATGTTGGTGGTTTTTGGAGGCGCAGATGCTGGTTTTGGAGCGCACATGAGTCGCTGGGGTCCGGTTGGTACGTACGTACCAGCACATGGGCAGTCCCTCGGGAGCTTTCCCTTTCCGGCCGCGTGTGAGAAAAAACTTCTATTTCTGGCGCGTGCGCTCTGGGATGGAAAAGCGCGCGTGCGCTCCGCGGCAGCGCCCATTAAACTAACACAGAGTACCTAAGTCTCTCCCTTATCCCCTACTCTGGTACTGTTTGAGAGCGAGGCGAAAAGGGAGCCTCTCCACTTCCACCGCTCCGCCGACGGCCGATCCGTCGGTCTCCTTCCTCTCCGGCCGCCGTTGCGGCGGTGGGAGAGTGGGGAGACCACGGATCCGTGCCTGAGGCCTGTAGAAAGTAGAGTAGGGGTTCCTGGCGGCGCTGGCGAGGTGGTGGCGGCGGCGTCTCCCTGGAATAAAGGTCCTGGAGCTCGATCCCCTCCTCGGCGGCGCCCGTTTGGGCGAAGCCGGCGGGCTCCCGGTGTTTCGTGCTCTGATGGTGACCTTCGGGGCGGAGGTGAGGGCCACCAGAGAGCTTTTTGGTCCCTCGATCCCGTCTTCGTCAGGGGATGCTTGCTCCTGGCCATGCCCTGGGGGTGTGAGGGGTGTTGCGGTGGAGAGCCGGGGCCTGCTGCCGGCTGCTTCTTCCGCCTGTACAGGAGTTCGATTTCGTCTTGGTTCTCTTTGTTCTCCGCCGGCTTTTGGTGCGGCGGTCAGGCTCCTCCGGCCGGCCATGGTGGCGAGGGGATGAGTCCCTCTGGTGCCGTGCTCTACTCAACAGCGCCTTGCTTCGTCTTCCTCCGGCCGGCCGTGGTGGCGAGGGGTGGAGGTCTGGGCGAGGCGTGCTCTGTCGGATGTTCAGGAGTTCTTCAAGGCTTTGGAGGTTGGCGCTCGGGCTCCTTGGCGCTGCCATTTGTTCGGCTGGGTTGGTGGAGGTTGGGTGGTGTCGTCGTCTCACGGCGTCGGCAAGCTGGCGATGGCTCGGGGAGGATTCCCCGCTGATGCTCGTTCATAGGAGACAGATTCCGGTCTTTGGGCCGGATGGCTACTGCGGTCTTCAACGCAGCTTTGCTGCTATGGAGCTTCGTCCAGCTTCGAGTGTGCGGCGGCTTCGTCTTCTTCAGCTCCAGGATTGCTCAGGTGATGTTGGTGTTCGACGACGGCGAGCTATTCGGTGGCAGGCGCCAGGGTTGGTTCTAGCGTGTGCGTGTGTGCTTTCGAGTTCTCTTTTTCTTGTTTGATCACGCTGCCTCTTGTATCAAAAAAAAACACAGAGTACCTAAGTTAAATAGGATAGCGCACTAAGTAGAACGCTACGCTATCAGGGCAGGGTATTTTTTTTCATTTCAAATGCACGCATCTCAAGGATCAGGTAAGGGTGGAGATAATCTTCGTTTTTTTTCCGCATACAAAATCCTGAATAGATCATTTTTATGACATCTTTTTCTGAACGGAGGGAGTATATCTTTTCTGAGCTGTGTAGTACTAATCTTGGAATCCGGAAGCATTTCAGCAAATAAAGAGAAAACTCCCGAAAAAGGCCACCGGAGGGATTAGGGTTTGTCTCTTAATAGGGTTTCTGGTCGGCTACTTCAGACGGGAAGTCGGGAAGGGAGGCGAAGCTTGGGAGATGGGCGCGCCGAAGCAGAAGTGGACGTCGGAGGAGGAGGAGGCGCTGCGGCGTGGCGTGCTCAAGCACGGCGCCGGCAAGTGGCGCACCATCCAGAAGGATCCGGAGTTCAGCCCCGTCCTCTCCTCCCGCTCCAACATCGACCTCAAGGTACTACTTTCCCCTGCTGCCACGCCGCCGCCCGTCGCCTCTGTAGATTCCATATCACGAGAGGATTGTCGCGCTAGCCGAGCCTTCCCTGGCGCTGCTCACGGTGTTTCGTTCCGTTTCCGTCCGATTTGTGTGCGATGCTCTGTTAGCCCTTTGGTGATCGGTGATTCTCCGGCCCGGAATATGGTGGTAGATTTAGGGTCTGAAATATGAGAATTTGGTCCCAAAATCGCAAGCTTGAGAGGACTTCGTGGTGATGTGATTTTTGCCCAATGGTACGTTGTGTTCCGTGCAGGCGTTACAAGGAAGGGTGAATGTTCTGTAATCTGGATTGGCAGTAAAAAATGGAATTTTTTTCTCATATCTGCAAACAGTTGGTGGTACAGGATGCTGTATTAACAGATAGAATTGACTATGAAAAACATTCCTTTCTGATGTAATTTTTGCCATGGATGCTGCCCAGAGTGCAGAAAGGAAGTAAGGTGACGCCGTTCGGTTTGAGTGTCGTTGGGTTTGGGGGGTTGCATACAAGAAATTGGTTCTCAGTTGTCTTGTTCCACTAATTCCAACCTCCCTCACATAGAAGCTCTAGCAAGTAGCCGAGCAGTTGCTTGGAGAGATAATTCTGATAGAGCAAATTTGATGGACACGATTCAGCATCGAGTAGGGTGCTACATTGGTTTATAGTAGTTGGGGCAGGAAGTGAATAACTGAATATTTGCCCAAAGAAGTTGCTTTAAGCATTGCATTTAACAAGAAAAGATAATTACTCTAATTACAGTTTTCGTCTTATCGATTCCTCCCACGTAATCCATTCCTAACTGGCCTGCTAACCTGCAATATTCATGGGTTTTCCAAACACTGTTCTAACCACAAGGAATAGGCTGGTTAAATGTAAACCCGTGGGACACTTTGGAGATGGGCATAAACAGTTTTTATTCAAAATCCGATCTATTTACAGAGTTATGTTTTTTCTTTATGTGTAAATTGATGAGCGCACTCTTTGCTGTAGAATTATTATTCTAAAGTGTACCCATCCCTGTAGTGACTGTATATGTAACTTTACAAGTACAATTCCATCTCCTTTCTGAAACCAAACCAAAAGTTCCTGTATTAGCCAAAACAAATTTTAATTCGATAAAATGAGTTTTATGATTTAATCTGTAGCAATTTATGCCAGTGCAAAATACATAACTCTGCCTATTCCCCAGATCAAGTGTATGAATAAGCTTATAGATAGATAGTCGTTTCATAGGTTTAGAAAACTGCGAGGAATGCACCTGTGTGCCTGGCCAGTGGTCCAATTTTTTCCTTAAGTAGCACTGCCAGCAGCATGTTGCGAATTGTCCCTGCCTGGCAGCATTTGTTGTTTGTTTCTGAAGCAGCATTTGTTTTTTTTCTTTCATAAGGGCATAATGGGAACATAAGTAAAGCAGCTTAAATGATTATTATATGGCATGCCATGAACTGTGATCAGGGGCGGAACTCCCCTTAGGGCAAGGTACGGCCGCCGAACTGGACCTTGATGGGCCACGCACGCACGCGGAGCCTGAAGGGCCTCACTCGGTCAGCTCCAGCGTGTATGAGGTCGCTTCGCTCGAGACTCGACCTGTTCGTTCCCGAGCAGGCGTCGCCTCCCCACTCGCTCCTCCCCTGCTCGCCTCTTCCCTCCCCTGCAAGTGTGCGACGGGAAGCAACAGCAGCATGGGGCAAGGTCCGTCCTGGCCGGGTAGGACCCTCTAGAAATCATTCTTGGCAATCAAATGGGGATGTGCTCAACTGATTGACAGAATTGAAAAAGTGTAGCGGAGTGCTTTTAATCCCACTGTTAGATTTATTTAGTAACATGCAGAATAGAGAAAAGCAACAATGTATCAACAATTCATCAGCTTATACTCATGAAAAAGAAATTAAGGTAGACCATCTCTTTGCAAATATCATCCAATCTCAGGCATTTTTAATAGAGTGTTTGCATTCGTCAAAAATCCCGGTAATTTTCAAAAATTCATATGTCAAATTAGATTTACAGTGCAATTATTGTGATTCCGTAGCGAAGCACGGACAATATGCTAGTATAAATTATTGATGTGTCTAGACAATTTTTTATTTTGCTTTGGAGTTCGCCTGACCAAATTTATTTTCCATCCTCCGCCTCTTACTGTGATGTTGTGTCATGTGGGGATATAACTGAGGAAAACTTGCATAGACATCGCAATTATCCTCCATGTATACAGTAAATGGCAGTAATATTCGTAAAGCCTAGATGGTTTGTTATGATAGTGCTGACGTTTGAGAAACATGATAGTACCGAATCTTAGTTGTGCCTTGCACATATCATCTTGGTTAATGACTGTATGCTCTAGCTTGTCTGATTCTATTTTATTTGGCACTTTCAGGACAAATGGAGGAATTTGAGTTTTAGTGCAAGTGGACTGGGTTCAAGGGATAAAATAAGGATTCCAAGGATAAAAGCACCTTCGTCCTCCCCATCACCTAGCCCACAGCTTCTGCTTCTCCCAGCCCCAGATAATGTTGCTGAAGCTTCTCCACTTGAAGATATTGAAAAAAGGCCAGAGGATGACACGACTCCGAGTCCGAAGTTGTCTTACTTAAGCCTTATGCCTTTATATTTTGGTTACAAAACCTACCTTGAGTATCTAGTGACAATATAGTCCTACTAATCCAGTATCTTCCATTCAAGGGTTAATGGATAATTAATCACCTGATACATCTAGGATGCCTCAGTTCATCACATGTTAGATAGATTTACTCCTATGATTCTCCCTTTTGGTGGAATGTGATTCTGTCCAGTGATCACAAGATGATCAAACCGGTAGGAATGACCATCATGTGGACATCTAAGCTAAAATTTTGATTTTGGTATGACACCGACCGATTATATGGAACATAATTTTGGTGAAAGGAAATACTTCGTTGTTTTCTTTAGTGGATAAATACAAACAAGTAGACAGTGTAAGAATGTAGTTAAATACAAAAAAACTGCAGACGTACCAAAATAAGGTCAAGAAGATTAAAAAACATACAGTAGGCACAAGTCAGAATTAGCAAGGATTCTTTAATTCATTCGCATATGTCTACATCTTTTCTCCCTCACACATATTTTATTTGGGATCTGATTACCCTCGACCAATTTGTATATTATTAGGTACAGTGCCATGATCCTAGAAGCTCTCGGCGAACTGAAGGAGCCAAATGGTTCAGAGGTTACTACAATTTACAACTTCATAGAGGTCGAGCATCTTTGCAATCATGCTATTTGATTTCATTCTGTTGTAGTATGTATTTTGTCTCATCTTTTCACTTGATTCAAGTTCTACTCAGATATACAACTAACCTCGTACAGTAAAAATTATAAGCATTTGTCATTGCTTGGTTTGTTTATCGATAATAAGTACTTTAGGATTTTAAGTTCTTTTCTTTCTGAAAGAGCTAGTGAGCTATGTTCTGCGAAGTAGACTAGTCTACCCTTTTTCACATAGATATTGCTATAACCTGATCTTCAGTACTGTGAAAAATGTGAGCCCATTTTCCGTAAGTGTTTAATTTATTGTTTACACGTTGCATTTTTTGTTGTTTAAACCCTCTTTACATAAAGGAAGCTCCTAATATTGTCTTGATAACTACAGATTTTTTGTGTGGTTTGCATTGTACTTCGTAATGTTTACGTTTCATAATTATGCTATTACTAGAATATAGGTTGATAAGTTGCTGATGTTATCTTTGTGCCATATATGCAGCAAAGGCATGAGGTGCAAGCAAACTTTAGAAGATTGCTTTGTGCAAAATTACGACGGCTTATAGGCGCCAACAAAGTTGAGAAGGTGACAGTTTTTGTCCTCTCCTAGGGTGTGAAGTGGGATCCCACTCATATCCCACTTCCTGTTCATTTGAGGACTTCTAGTGTAAATTTCAAAAGAATTGAACTAGAGATCTTCAAATGAACCAGAAGTGGGACATAAGTGGATTCCACCCACATCGCTATCCTCTCCTGTTGTTAGCATGCGTCAGGGGTCTGTAGATATGGAAGATGACACTCGCCTTTAGCTGCCGCCAGGGCTCTTCCGTGTCTCGAAGGCTCTCAGGCTGAGTTGAAACTTCTAATTCTTCATTGCTTAACTGAAACGGGGTACATGGTGTCCCTTCTATAGAGAAGAGTTAAGACTAACTCTTTCTTCTTATAACTTTTAAACAATCTGCAAGGCGTCTGTATATCCCCTACGAACCTGAATTACCTTCCTAACATATAATTTCCTTATCTTCCTAATTAACCCAGTCACTTTGCCCAACTAAATACCTCGTCGGCTGCTGCTAGATGGTGCATGTGGCTGTTGCGTGTTCCTGTGTGGACAAACCCACGCCCCTAGGATACAACATCTCCAATCTTCATCTTCATAAATAAGTTTTGTAATGTATTTTGCTTACTTTTCCCCCTTAAAACTTGTTTTGATAGTCATTCCTACCAAATCCACATGGATCTTAGTTCTCTGCGTGGATTGTGCTGGGATCCCACCATTACTAACAAATCCAAACAAGAATCTTCCTGGGGAGAATATTGGGTGGGAATATAAGGTGTATAGGGAAGTCTCGCTGAGCTAACTTCACAGCAGATGATTTGATTTGCATCTGTTCCAGATTAAGTC
Source organism: Poa pratensis (assembly GCA_947311845.1). NCBI lineage: Eukaryota > Viridiplantae > Streptophyta > Magnoliopsida > Poales > Poaceae > Poa > Poa pratensis. Next base: position 46,606,440 of record CAMZMU010000027.1, on the reverse strand, counting down.
TTGACGATACACATAATTCATATTGTTCAGTCTGGTTGTCAAAATTGTTAAGTCTGTCTCAACTTATGAATTAGTTTGCGCGGAGCTCGACATGGAATTCAAGTCTGTTATTTCTTGCAAAAGGAATTCTTATTCATAAGTGAGAATGCTTTTTTTTATAGAAATACTTTGATTGCTGGATCTAAATTTGACCTTTTGTTTCCCAGACTTGCACTTTCCGGGGATGCCCTCTATTCTTTGGAGTTTCTTTGTATGTTTTGAAGATGTAAAAGACCTATAGATGCAACTAACAATGATGTTCTTTCTATTTTAACATAAAACAGATTGATAAGTCCTATAAGCTCACTGATGCTTATGCAAAGAAACTTCTTGCTCCAACGAAAGATCCATCTCAAAAGAAGAAGGATCCATCCAAGGCATCAAAGAATCTAGGCCTGTTTGCTGCTGCGAGTCCTGCATTAGACGCAGCTCAAGCTGCAGCTATGAAAGTAGCTGATGCGGAGGCCAAAGCACACCTTGCAAATGAGCACATGATGGAGGCCGAAAGGATCTTCAAGATGGCTGAGGAGACCGAGTCTCTCCTTACCCTTGCATCAGAGCTCTATGACCGATGTATACAATGTTCACACCCCTAGTATTTTAAACTTCACCTTGATATCATTTTTTTCTAACCTTTGTTAATGCTTCAGGTTTAAGAGGAGAGGTACTCACTGTATTGCAAGTGGCGCACGTGGTGCAGAGGGAGTTTTGATCAAATCCATAGCCGCATGCCAGCATCTGTTCTTCTGTACATGGATAGGCTGGGCTGGCTTGTCATCTTCTCCGTTTTTTCGCCGTGTTGTATGACTTGAAGCAGTTCGTGTACGTGTGGGTATCGCCTAGGATTTCAACCTAAGCACATTTGTGGATCGTAACAGTCCTAATCACATCCTGCATTGGCATGTATGCTAATGCAAGTGGGACCATATAAGCAGTAATGTTTCTGTGCTGACTCCTGGTCAAATGCAAGAAAAGAAGAAAGGAGAAGGAATAAGTGTTAAACCAATGCATATATTGAAGGCAATTTCGTTTGCATAAGCTGGTCCTCTCATGTAATATATAGATTTTGACAAGTTGCGCTGCTCGATCTTGCTTCTCACGAATGTGAGCGTTGCTTTTCCTTGATGCTTAACGTACAGCCTGTGATCTGAAATCATCTGACGCTGCCTTCTATGTACATGGTCGATGACCTTTGCCAAAAGAGGCATCGAAAGTAGATTCTTCCCATAATTTTGTCCTCTTCAATGCACTTTGCCGGTCGGTTCAACTTATGGACTGAATCGCTGTGAGCGTACGAAATAAATAAGTTACACGCCTCATTTCTCTGTAATAGCAATTGTAAATCCAGATTTTTACATCTTGCCTAGGCATCTTTTGGCACAAAAGTAAAGCCAACCAAAAGCTTCACTCCAGTTGGTGTAAGATTTTCGTAGAATTATGGTCCTTGTGAAACTTTCCTATAAAAAGTTCATTGCACCACAAGAGTAAAGCTGCCAAATTGGCCAAAAAAAGGGACTATTCTCCAAGAATTACAAGGCTCAAATGTTTTGTGCCCGCTATGTCGAAAGCTTTTGCCTGGCTCTTGATGTTGGTACCAATAACTGAGGGAGGAGCCGATTTGGTGTGAAAACCCCACACGTTCCTATCATTCCGTATAGTCTTTTTTTGCGGAGATAAACACAGAGTACAACGACAAGTTACACAAAGGCCCTCAGAAGAAAAGAAATTATAGCCCAGCCCTTGAGCAACTCGACCACGCCGGAGAAGACGAGCGCTGTCGGTGGCGCGCCGCTGCTCAAGCTCCGCATGTCTTGGATTCGGAGCCCCCCCAAGCAAACGGGAAGTCGCCGAGCATCGATCCCGAAGGAGCTACGCCAGAGTCCGCCGTCGTCGTCGCGCCGCTGCACACCTGCATCCATCAGAGGTTCCTGAGTCAGATCCGCCGTCCCGCGGACTCCGGCGAGGGGGGAAACAAGGCGAACAACTCCGCAGAGCCGCGGCCTCACTGTAGGCGGCAGGTCGACACCGGAGCTCCTCGGAGCACCACCGTCGAGGGGAAGGACCGCCACCTGCAAAAACAACACCGAGCACGCCTCCTCCGCCATGGCGACCTCGGCTGACACCCAACACACACCTACACTACTATGCACAGATCCGTCGATTCCCCGTCCTCCCGCCGCCGGAGCGGCCGCCGGAGGGCGGGGAATCAAGCGGATCGACGGTGGAGACGGTGGCGCGAGCTGGAGTTCCAAAAGTCGTCGCTCTCGACTATAGACGGGGAGAGGTGACGCTCCCAGATGCGTCTTCGCAATCATTCCGTATAGTCTAACTAGCAAGCATGGATAAGGAGTCCATGGCCTTGCGGTTTGGCATGGAATTGCAAGACATGTTGGTCCACCACGCCTTGATGAAAATATTCATCGTCCAATCAGAGATAACATTGGAAGGAATCCCGAGCCACTCTGTGATCATCTTCCAGACCCTCTTGGTGAAGCGGCATTGGGAAAAGAAGGTGTGCCACTGTTTTTTAGTTTGCTGGTAAATTAGACAAAGCCCACAATTTGGCCATCATCTTTTTGATGGTTGGTCGTTCAAAACCTATTTTGAATAGCCAACCAAGCAGAAAAAATATCTTTGGTGGGGGCCAAGATTTCCACACAGTCTTCTTAATGCAAGTAAGTGTGCACCCTAAGCATTCATCCTTGTTGACGGACTTAGAAGAGATTATCCGTTAGACGTGAGGTTCCAAACAATTCAATCCTCCACCTTCTCACGAAGTTGCACATTGTTTAGCCCCACCCATAAGCCACTGAATTCTGGGATGTGACGCATATATAAAGGTTGCATCCATTCTGATCTTAGCAGTCCAAGCATTTTCATGCGTGGATTGTTTGATGTTCCATTTTTTCTTCATGGATGCTTCAGTAATGAGAGGAACAAAAAAAAATTAGGTTTTCTTGACATGGAGCTATGGATACTACCAAAAGTATGTGATGTTTACGTCGCCAATGGTGATGGTAGTGAAGGCGTAGAAGAGGTCCAAATCTTTATGATCACACCGCTTAAACCAAGGTATCTTAATCGGAGGGCACATGCAAATTTGCGGGGTGATGAAGCCCAAGATCGCCCAACCGGGTGGGCCGACAAACCTTTTCCGACACAATTTTGCATTTTCCGGCAGAGACCTTACTAGTGTTAGCCCCACAAAAAGGTACGCTCAATCTTGTTCATATTGGCAAGACAAAAGCTCCTAGAAAAAAGCCACACTCAAATTTATTGCCATGTTGACATTGAGTAAATTACATAGGTCATTTGTTGCTCCAAACACAAAAACTAACATACCCTAGAAAACACAAAACTAACATTTAGGCTGCATGTAGGGATGAGTTTGACAGCTTTTAAGCTTATGCATAACATCATAAGACGGTTATATAGTGGGGCTATATAACGGGGCTACGGCCTATTTCATCACAATTAGGTTATCCAATGAAGCCCACCATCGACAACTCAAAAAAAGAAAGAGGAGTTGATTACCCCCAAGAGCAGGGGATCACCGTAGCACATCTCAATGTGGAAGTAAGGTATCGATCCGCAGGAGCAAGAAGGAAAAGTTATCTATTCCCTACAACTAAAGTGTCACAAGTTTTAGTTGATTATGCACTAAACAAGTTTAAAGAATAAGGTGGTTGATTTAATGGATGGAAGTTTTAATGTAACAAAGCAAGAATGTAAAAGTGTCCCAATCCTCTTCAATGGAAGAGGACAAGACAAAGGTTTTCTCTTATAGGAACAATGGACATGGGTTCATGGGTTCACTTAATCCTTTCTCTCTCATCTACAGTGATTATCATGTTATAGATAAAGTACACACAATTGTCATGTTTTAATGGTAGCTTTTATAACGGCTATATGTACTAAAACACATAGTTGAAAGAAATATTCATTTGTGTTGCAAGGTCACCCTCGTAAGGCTAGCGTGGTTGTTGTCACTCCCACATCATACTCTTCCTTTTTACCCCTAGATAAAGGATGTTGGACGGTACTGTGTCACTCAATACCTATGCCGTGTCACATCGGCCATCCCGGACCTACATACATCATACTTCTTAATGGACAATATTCTAAACACTAGTGTAATGATTCATATTTCGTGGGTGTGACCACATCTCTCTTATCTATCTACACTTGGTGGTGTCAATCACCTCATGACAAAGAGAAACAAGGCATTATGAATAAATCAAACCAGCACATACATCATAGAATATCTCCAAAGTATGACAAGTCATAAAAGTTCCAACACAACGGTAAATGCATAACAAATCATCTCATACCACAATATCCACCATAGGAATTACATAGATGACCGTAATCATGTTCAGCAGCTCATACGGTACTAATTAGTGAAGCTCAAAGAGAGGAGAGATACATAAGTTACCACCACAAACCCAAGTCCAGGGGGTGGACTACTCCCCCTTCATCATGGAGACGGTGGAGAAGTTGTTGGAGAAGATGGAGACCACCCCGGCAGCGCCCCGCCGGGATTATTCCCCTTCATTCTACAGCTCCAGGTCTTTGTTTCGTGATTTCTATGTTTCGGCGGCGCCCCTTCCAGAGAATGTCGGGGGACTATTTTTATAGGCGTTTTTAGGTCACGACTAGGTTGGTGGAGAAAAGATCAACGACAGCGGAGCTCCGAGGCCCAAAAGAGGGGGTCCCACGCGGCCCATGTAGGCCGCGTGGGGCCCTCTATCTCCCAGCTGGTTGGGCTTCTGGTCTTCATTTTCAGCCCATTGCGTTCATTTCGAAAATTCTGAACCGTGCTCTCTGACCTTGCCCTTTTTGGAGTCCCGAAGCTCCCGGAAAGTCCAAAACACTAAAAAAGACGTTTTCTGCCTGTGCAGGGTTAATTCCATAAAAATAGGAAGACTATGAAATATTCCCAAAATCATTATATAACATTGATATAAACCTTATATGATGCAAATATGATTGGAATATAAGTAATATAGTGCAAAGTTCATGTATGCATTTTACATGCATGAGGAGTTTATAAGCCGCTGTGAGAATAAGATAGTGAAATTTCTTAGGTTGTCTTTGGATAATACTCTCAAACTCAGAATCAATTGTGAAATTACAATGAAAACCAAGCCTTTGTCCCACATGGCTAGTAACATTTCAAAGAGATGAATGTTCATGGTTGACATTCTCCTCAATCCCAACCGAATGAGAAGATTGAAATTTCAATACCATATTGCATCCATGTTACCACCCTTAAAATTACGCAATATGTGATGTTCGTATTGTGATTTTAATATTATCTTGTTGGATCAAGACATCTGAATCAAACTGGTTACTAACCCCGTATTGTCGGGTGTGTAGGGCGTTTTAGAAGGAGCATGACGAATTAAGTGGAAAACTGGAGAAAAATCAGCTAATTTATGTACCAATCAACCCCTTTAATTATAGTCGTAATCTCTGCTAAATCATACTAGTAATGTAGGGAGACGAACAAGGTACAAGACCCACATCACCCACGGAGGCGGATCTACATGGAGCCATGGGGGTGCACGGGATACCAGAAAACAATTACTTTTCTTGTTATAATAGCAGGTTTTCACCATATGTGCACCCCGAAATTAAAAAAACAATTATAGGTCGCGGCACCATGTCTGCACCCTGGCTCTGTTATGCTGTAGCTCCGGCCACTGGTCACCCATATCGCGGTTTGCATGACAACAGCCTGTGGAACCTGAATTTCAAGTGGAATGCACACATTGCTGCAAGTACCTACAAATCACATCATCAGGGTAATTGCGATTGTTTAAGTTACATAATGAAGAGTCATTATTAGGGGTATTCGTGAGAGAGTTTTGAATCATTAGGGTTACTCTCTTCGTTTCTTAACATAAGAAGTATTAGCTAACTCACATGTTGGATATGTACAAATCAAAATGAGCGTACATACATATTAAATATATCCATGTACATCTGGATACATGTGAATATGGACAAAATCTAAAACATCTTATATTTATAAACCAAGGAGTATGTTATCTATGTTATTTGGAGTAGCACCTCCGATTATTTTTATATTATTGGACACAGATATGAAATGAAGACATATATACATTTAGGTTGATTTTTTATTATTAAAACCATCTATAGGAAAATTCGTAAGCATTTATAGATTCCTAAGAGAAGAGAAAATATAGGAAAACATTTTCCTGTCACCTGTATAGAGAGCCTAAAAAAAGATAAAATAAAGGCATCTTTGGTACGCACGCCTTACGAGTGACTAGCCCACCACAGATCCGGCCTCCTCGCGTTCCGCCTGCCTGCCGTCTTCTCCCCCAAATCCCTCAAACCCTACAGCCGATCTAGCCCTCCCACCGCGCGGATCGCCATGGCCGCCCCCAACAACAACGACTCCGCCGCCAGCGCCGGCGCTTCCACCAGCGAGGATGCCCTCGCCGCGCCGGAGGACACCTCGATCGAGGCGCTGGCGCGGCGCGTGCAGGAGCACATGACCCTGGCCAACAACCCCACCGCCCGCCGCCACAAGTTCTGGGAGACGCAGCCCGTGGGGCAGTTCGGCGACGGCGGCTCCCTCCCCGACGGCCCCATCGAGCCGCCCACCCCGCTCTCCGAGGTCCGCGCCGACCCCTACCCGCTCCCCGCCGCCTTCGAGTGGTTCACCTGCGACCTCGACGACGACGCCCTCCTCACCGACCTCTACGCCCTCCTCGCCCACAACTACGTCGAGGACGACGAGAACATGTTCCGCTTCAACTACTCCCCCGCCTTCCTCCGCTGGGCGCTCCGCCCCCCCTCCTTCTTCCGCGCCTGGCACATCGGCGTCCGCGCCAAGGAGTCCAAGAAGCTCGTCGCCTTCATATCCGGCGTCCCGGCGCGCATCCGTGCGCGCGACGACGTCGTGCGCATGGCCGAGATCAACTTCCTCTGCGTCCACAAGAAGCTCCGATCCAAGCGCCTCGCGCCGGTGCTCATCCGCGAGGTCACCCGCCGCGTCCACCAGGAGAACATCTGGCAGGCTGCTTACACTGCCGGTGTCGTCCTCCCGACTCCCATCACCACCTGCCGCTACTGGCATAGATCCCTCAACCCAAGGAAGCTCATCGACGTTGGCTTCTCCCGTCTTGGCCCCCGCATGACCATGAGCCGCACTGTCCGTCTCTACAAGCTGCCTGATGCGCCACTCACCCCCGGATTCCGCCAGATGGAGCTGCGGGATGTTGCGGCGGTCACACGGTTGCTGAGGTCATACCTTGCAAGGTACGTCGTGGCCCCGGATTTCGATGAGCTTGATGTTGAGCACTGGCTGCTGCCCCAGGAAGATGTGGTGGACAGCTACCTTGTGGAGAGCCCTGAGACGCATGAGGTGACGGATTTCTGCAGCTTCTACACGTTGCCCTCATCAGTGCTCAACAATGCCAACTATTCAACACTCAAGGCCGCATACTCCTACTACAATGTTGCTGTGAAGACCCCGTTGCAGCAGCTGATGAATGATGCGCTCATTGTGGCCAAGCAGAAGGACTATGATGTGTTCAACGCCCTAGATGTCATGGAGAATGATGAATTCCTCAAGGAGCTCAAGTTTGGACCTGGAGATGGGCAGCTCCACTATTATCTCTACAACTACCGTATTTGCAATGGAATCACGCCATCTGAGCTTGGTCTGGTGCTTCTATAGGGTGGTCAAGGCCCAGGATGGTGTTTGGTTTATACTCTTTTCAGCAGGTACTCCTTGTGTGGCTGGTTTAGTATGTGTCTTTCTTGGTGGCTACAGTTGATGGTTTGATTCCTGTCATGCTGTATCTTGCCCAGTGCGCAATTCGTCATTGCTCATTTTAGTTATTGTGGTACAAATTTTCCATGCCTTGTCATGGGAATCCACAATGATTTGCGAATGAGGAGACTGGAATTAGAAATTCCTTTTCTTAATTTAAGACTTGTTTCAGTTAGTAGTATTTGGCCTATATGGTTCAAAGCATTTATGATGTCGCTGAGATTACCAAGGAATTTTGATAGAACTTGTGTTGTGTTAAATCATTCAAGTACCCACCTGTGTTTGAGGTTATATGGTATAAATGTGTCTTTTGTCGATGTAGAACATTTACCATTGTTTCACTAAGTTTGTTGTTGATTTGTATGGTTTCTGTGTATTGTAGCCTAATATGCTCATATTAGGTGGTTTAGGATGTTCAGTGATTTGGGAGATTGTGGCCCTGAGGGTCGTAAGTACTTACTCCGTTATTGCTGTAATGTTTGATGCATTACTAGGTCATTCCAGCTTTGTAGCGGTAATGTTTGATGCATTATTGCAGCAATAAGCTTTTGTCAAGTCTTCCATCTCTCTTACTTTTTTTTTTTTGCAATTCCCCAATTCATTGTGTTTGAAACACACATCATTATCTGTGGTCATTCTCACATTAGTTTAAGGTCCTTGTCAGATGTTAGCTGATTTTAGCAACATTTAGTTGCCGAAGTAGATTTGTGTGCCTAACTCATTACCCTGGCATAGCCCAACAAAAAGGTTGCTTGGGTTTCAAATCCAAAGTAACCCTATATCAATTGTTATTCATTTTGTGGTTCCAGAAGTATCTCCAGAGTTCCATTGCGAACTTGCAGTTGCTCATTCCAATCTGGGGCCATCCACTAATGACTCTAGTCTGCTGTAAGCCTAGATACTGATTGGTTACATTGCTTCATTCCAATCTGTGGCCATCCTCTAGTGACTTGAGTCTGTTCTAGCCCCGTTATTGATTTGTTACATATTGCTAAATATGGCTTGTGGATGCACTTTCATGCAACTGCCTCTGATGAAAACTGTAGAAGTGCACAGTGCTGACTTTCTCTGATAAAACATTGTAGAAGTTTGACAGTGCTACAGCCTGATCGTTATTGAAGTTGAAATGGGCGAGAAGCAGTGTAGCGCCTCTAAAATTTTGAATTTCCCCATGCTTGTTGTAGTAGTAGTGAAGAGCAAGTGCAATTTGGTGCGTGAACACATGAGATGATACTCAATCAGCCCGGCCTACTGTGTGCTTGAACATGTAGGCCTAAATCATCATGAGGGGCGATTTGGATGAACTATTTTTTTTCCCGTGACCCAGTTCGTATCTGTTAATCTGTCGACCTGATTCTACCATCTTCTAGGTTAGAGTGGTTGCATTCTCCATTTGGATATTTATGGCTTATTTGGTTTAAGATTCTTTAGAAATTTTCTCCTGAAGTTGTTTGACTTGTATTGTACGATTGCCTACACAAATAATTCCTAAAGATTTATTTGCACTAAAGTTTCCATCAGGCCTCAGTTGATATGGTTAGGAAATAATCCTGCGTTTTGATTCAAATGGTCGTGATGTTTTCCCTTCCAGCGTTTACAGAATCCCGTGGTGACCTCAGTTGATATGTTTTGTGTTGGTCGTGATGGGATTTGGTTAACCGTTTTTTTTATGGGCACTAACCTATTGAACCATTCGTGTCAATGAACAAATCGGGTTAACCATTAGGTTAATTGGGTTAGAAATGGTTAACCATTGGTTATTGAGGTTCGAACCATTTTAAACGCTATGCAGCGATGGCAAATACTCGCACAGCTCATCTCGCACACTCAAACGCTAGGTGCAATCGCCACATAAGAGAACGCAGACAACATCAGTCTCAGTATGGCGTGCAATACTGCACTATGTATCTTTGAAGCTTGACTGAAGCCGAAGCTTCTTTTCTTTTCTAGCAAGTTGTGCTGCTGCTACTGGCCGCGGCGCCGGCGCCGGCGAGCGCGCTGGACTTCGGCGAGCACAACGTGGCGTATGAGGACTCCCTGTGGGCGCTGTACGAGCGTTGGCGCAGCCACCACACGGTGGCACGGGACCTCGATGAGAAGGCGCGCCGCTTCAACGTCTTCAGGGAGAACGTGCGCCTCATCCACGACGACGCGCCCTACAAGCTCCGCCTCAACCGCGTCGCTCACCACAGCATGTTCCGCGGCGGCCGCCGCAAGACGCGGGGTTCATGCACGCCACCGCCCGGGAGGCCGGGACGTGCTGCCGCCGTCGGTAGACTGGCGGCAGAAGGGCGCGGTGACCGGCGTGAAGGACCAGGGCCAGCGCGGCAGCTGCTGGACCTTCTCGACGATCGTGGCGGTGGAGGGCATCAAAGCGATCTGGACCAAGAACCTGACGTTGCTGTCGGAGCAGCTGGTACGGTGGACTGCGAAACCAAGTACAACGGCGGCTGCAACGGCGGCCTCATGGACTACGCGTTCCAGTACATCGCCAAGCACGGCGGGATCGCCGCCGAGGAAGCGTACCCCTACAAGGCCCGGCAGGCCTCCTCCTGCAGCAAGAAGGCGTCGGCCGTGGTCACCATTGGCGGGTACCAAGACGTGCCGGCCAACGACGAGACGACGCTTAAGAAGGCCGTGGCGGTGGCCATCGAGGCCAGCGGGTCACACTTCCAGTTCTGCTCGGAGGGTATCTTCGCCGGCAAGTGTGGGACCACGCTCCGAAGGCAGAAGGCAACCAGGCAGCCGGTCGCCCCTCGGGCAGGCGGCAATGGCGTGTCGGAGGCGTAAGTGTGCTGGAGGTGACGGGTAACCTTTGGATTATTTGGATTGAACCTACTGAACCTAGATCGTTTTACGGTTAACCATCTGGCCCAATGGGCTCTTTTTTAGGTTAGGTTAACCTAACCAATGGATAAATGGGAACCATGTCCCATCTATATGTGTTGGTGATCATCCACTCAGTACCAACTTGTCCTCTCTAATCGCTAGTAGATCGATCTATCTAGATATGCTGCGACACTTTTGCTTTTCAAAAAGCAATAGAACTGATTTTATCATTGATAAAATAACCAGAGTAAATCAGATTGAACGTGCTGGAAGGCACACAAGGAACAAGGATCTCTGGCAAACTTTGTCGAAAATCTTTGAAATCGTTGTCTAAAACCCCAATGGAAAATTGGAGAAGAGCAAACCTGTATAAGATTCACTTGCCTCAAAGGTTTTGAATATTCATTTGAGTCGTTAAGCTAGCAAACGGGTGAAACCTTAAGTTCGCTGGAAGTGTTGAGAGACAGTCTGCTGGAAGGCTGATTTATCACTCATTGTTGTGGAAAGATTTATCACTCACTGTTTCTTTTACGGGATTTATCACTCGCTGTTGCAGAAGGGTTTCCGGACATATATGGAAAATAAAAGGAACACGCTGCATCCGTCGTCCATCCCTACTACCACCGCTCCTGAGTTTTTTTTTTCTTTTCTGAAACACGATACGACGTAGCTGGCCACATACTTGAACCCTATAAACGCATGCACACACATCCTACAGTTATGAGCGGCCTCCGAAATGAACCCTATAAACGCATGCACACACATCCTACAGTTATGAGCGGCCTCCGAAAAAACGAGCCAACAACTATGAACAACCTACGAAAAACTGAGTCAGTGGGTCATGTCTTTAGATTGATGAAGTCACCATTGAAAAAAATTCCGCCTTCACTCGTATTTTGCACACTGTTTGTTAATTTGGTATCACGTCTGTTTTTAAATATAAAAATTATGTCAGTTCAATTTGAGCCTAAAATGATTTATATTTAGGAACAGAGAGAATTTATATTTCTTGACATGCTTTGTCTTTGGAGCTATCACGGATTGAAGAGATCATCCAATGGTGGTTTGTCTACGGCCGTGGCGGTGGATATGTGGACGTAGCTTCTTGTTTGGCAACAATGGTGGTGGCGAGCGGAGTGGAATCGTGGTTGGGCTTTGCTAATCGGGTTTCGTCGGACGTGTTTGAGGGATTCTTGTGCCTTTTGTGTGTCGTCATGAAATTGGAGCTGTTTGAGGAGATGTTGTGGCTGTGATGATGACACAAGATAGATGGTTGGTTGCATGGCCTCGTCGACTGAAGTTATGTGCTTTTCTCCTACAGTGTTTGTTGTCACTGTCAGAGCTGTCGGGTTGCTTACACGTGTGGTCAAAATTTTGGTATGGGCCAGCATGGGTCTCGTTGTCGGTTGCACGATGGGCTCCGTCAGTGGTCATCAAAGGTGAAATCGGTATCGAAAGTGAAACCGGAGTCGATGGCTCGAAGAGTGATGACAATGACAGTCAGAATGACAAACTCGATGGTGTTTTTTCTTCTCCTTGAGGTGTGTGTTTCGTGTGGGTGGCTAGGTCAGGGCAATATGATCATATTCCATGGATATTGGTGCATTTATAACGGTTTTCGTTCATCTTTCAGACAATTAGCTGGATAATTCTTTTTTTGTTAATTAATGAGATGAGGGGACGAGATTTTTATAAAAGAAAGTCTGGGCCAAATCTACGAACGCCAGTCTCGTCAAAAAATTGCAAAAAGGCCCAAGGCAACCGAAATCGAGGACACAAAATAGAATAATGCGCGACCGAGAGAGGTGGAGGATCCCTCCTACGGATAGCAATGGGTACCCGATACCCGCAAACCCGATTGGTACCCGCCTTAAATGGGGAGGGTTTGGTGTAGAAAAAAACCCGCGGGTGCACTTAGTGGGCAAAATTCAAACCCGTCGGGTCTAGCGGAGGCGGGTATGGGGGTGCCAAACCCATACCCTCGAACCCGCATACCCGTCAAACCCCACTGATCCTATACTTTTTTTTTTGAGATAGCACTGAATCAGCCCATAGCCTCACATCGCATCCTTCCTCCAGCCCATCCAGCCCATAGCCGCGAGCCCAACACCGCACTGGACTCACCTATCAATCCCTAATCAAGCAGGACACACACACGGCACACGTGAAACCTAAGCTAGCCATCGAATCGATCTCCTCTCCCCGTCGCTCGCATGCCGCCGCCTCCTCTTTCTCTCCGTCGCCACTGCGCTACCGCCCTTGCGTTGTCGCCCCTGCATCGTCCCGCCCACTGCGTTGTCACCCATGCGATGTCGCCCCTGCGTCGCGTCGCCGCCTGCGCTGCCGCCTCTGCGTCGTCGCCCTGCGTTGTTCTGCCGTACGCCGCCCTGCCGTGCTGCAGTTCCAAAATAAGCGGGTACCCGTCGGGTCCCGCAAACCCGGCGGGTGGAGAGTATGGTAAAATTTTGTACCCGCCAGCGGATATGGGGCGGGTGACGGGTGCGGGCAAAAGGGGCGGGTGCGGGTATGGGGTGCCCAACCCGCACCCGAAGCCGGCGGGTGCCATCCGTGATCCCTCCCGCACACGCGACCCCGGCGTCACCAGCACCGTCGGCGGCAGCTGCAAAAGAAAAGAAAAAAAAAATACACGCCCCTGCCGTGGGAGCAGGCACGAGCACGGCCACCGGGGCGCACGACGGAAAAGGACGCCACCTCCTCGGCTCCTCCCCATCGTGGTCTCCTCCTCCGCCCGCACCCAAAAAGTTCCGTGAACCCCCCACGCGCCGCGCACCCCTGGTGGCCGCCGGATCGGATCGGAGATGTGGGAGTCGGTGGCGCTCACGCTCGCCGGCGCCGCCGGCAACAGCATCGGCAAGGTGCTCCAGAAGAAGGGCACCCACATCCTCCCTCCCCTCTCCTTCAAGCTCAAGGTGCCCTCCCCTCCTTCCTCCCCTTGTCCATCCGCTCCCGGCCTCCCGGGTCGCTGCCCAACGCCGCCGTTTATCGACTGTTTGCGATGTGCGTGCAGGTGATACGGCGGTACGCGCTCAACAGGCTCTGGATCAGCGGCTTCATCCTCGACATGTGCGGCGCCGCCCTCATGCTCACCGCGCTCTCGCAGGCGCCGGTGCGTTCCCCGCTCCCTTTCGTTTCGTTTCTCGCCCGATTCCGTGCATTCCTGCGCAGTTTACTGGATGGATTGTAGGACGGCGGTGGTTGATTTTATTTCTCTGCAGGTCTCTGTCGTGCAGCCGATTGCTGGCTGCGGCCTCGCCATACTCTGCGTCTTCTCCCACTTTTACCTCAAGGAGGTCATGAATGGCCTCGACTGGATCGCCATCACGTTGGCTGGTATCGGCACCATAGGTGAACTACACTCACAAGCTCACAACCGTAATGATTCACATGCAATGGTGATGAGATGGAAATAGAATTCAAACATACCTTTGTAGAATTCATGGTACTAAATCTTAGGCAAGTGCCCATGTATTGACTGGATGCGCTTTGCGTTCTCTAACTTCAGGAGTTGGCGTTGGAGGGGAGGAGCAGAAAGTCGAAGAGATTCCCCTTTCCAGTATTCCCTGGCTGGTTCTCTGCATTGCCGTCTTGTTTGTAGGTACCATGCTCTGTGCTGTATAAGCTGTATTGCATCCACTTAAGTTCCCTTTCTACAAAACAAGTGTGTTTACGCTTACAGAAATTGTGACAACCATCTGCCATTATTTAAGGCGCGAAGTTCATTCTGCAGTTCCCTTGTATTTCCGTATACTGCTTTGTTACATCCCGATTAAACCGCAAGCTGGAGCTGAACACTGCTATTTTGTTTGACTAGTTCATTCCCATTTCATTAGAAAACATGTCGAGGAACATATCATATTGTATGGCATTTGAGTGGGTGTTATTTTTGTATCATAATTCTAACTTGCAACTGATGTCGATCTTATATGGTATATGCCAATTAAGGTTCTGCTCAACACTTGGCTTCGTATCTACAAAAAGCAAAGGCATGAGCAGGAGTTGGTGAGCATTTCTAAAATTTGGAATTCATGCTTGTATATTGCAAATATTGACACCATGCACCAACCCAGACTGGACCTGAAGTGATTGAGGAGGTCATATATGGCTTAGAATCAGGCATTTTGTTTGGGTAATTTCTTTCTATCCAGAGTTTCAATTGGTTGTGGCGATTTTTTTAACTTAAGAGTACACATCATTTATGACGTGAACAAGTGCTACTTCAACCTTTCATCCATTTATTGTATAATATAACCCAATTTGGGATGATGACTCATAACTTATTTCATGCATAGGGTTTCATCAGTGATCTCTAAGATGGGATTCGTGATGTCTGAAATGGGCTTTCCAAAGGTTGTTGTGCCTGTTGCTATTTCTTGCAGTGTGGCCTGCAGCGCAGTGGGATTTGTTTACCAGGTATGTCTAGTTTACTGGAGATGTGCCTCCCTACTTCATTGTGGAGATGTGGCCTTGATACTTCCTGTACCTGTCGATATAACTCCCTGCTTCATTTTGTGCACTCTGACGTTGATAGAGTTTATACCGTGCCTGTGTAGTGCTTGTATTACTTGTCATCGGTATTGTACTTCGTTAGTAAATTATGGCCTTGGTTGTATGCACTTTCTCAATCTCTGCCAATTAAAATGTCCTTGGTTGTATGCATTTGTTTGGCCATTATTCAATCTCTTTTCCATATCCTTATGTCTCAAGCCTCTCCAGCTGATTGCATTCCCTCCGTGGAACATGCCCATGTGGGCCATTTTGGCAGCCACGTTTAAAACGGACTTGATTCGTGAATCCAGATAGAAGCATAATTGTTGAAGTGATGTGAGAGATGGTTGATGACGCTCTTTGTAGAGTTAGAGGACTTCCTCGAACAAATAACAAGCACACCATCTCATTTGTATTTTTCCGTGCATGCCAGAAATGTTGTGGTGCTGTCCATTCCATGTCTGTTTTGCCGTCTGTTGTGCCATAGTGGCTGGTGCGCAGTTTCTTTGAAGCACAACAGCGTGAGACCCTTGCATGAGGCGTTCTAAAAGCATCTCTAAATTTAAAAAGCTGCTGAGTTTTGATCTATATTTAAGTGGCAACACAGCGCGTTGGTGTGATACCTCTAGACCAACCCTTGAACAGATTCACGACGACTAGGTTCCGAGACTCTGCTCATTGAGATGTCATGCACATGACAGTAGACAGCAGGCTGGCTTGGTTTGGATGATAACACACTCGCGGTGGTAGGAAGATGAACGAGGCAGTGTGCTTAACTGCCTGTTACTTTTTAAGGATGTTTTCCTGCTCTAAAGAAATACTCATCCAAAGCAGCCATCTCTCACCCCGCTCCAGATAACTGTGTTCGATTCGCAGACCAAGTCCGCTTAGAACGACACTGTCAAAGTGGCCCAGAATGCCGATGTGCACTAGCAAAGTGGTCACTTGGAGAGGCTTGACATAGAAGGATCTGGGAGGGGAATATTTGATAGCAGACAAACAGTTCATACAACACTAATGACATTTGGAAGCAGTAGAGACTAACGACATGCATTAGTTCCAACAATTTTACATTTTCATGTATTGTTTCTTGGAAGCGTGTAGATATTAATCAAATTCTTGCGCCAAATTTATGATGGCATCATAACTTGAAAAAATGGGGTACACCACATGGGAACACGGAGGAGTGTGAGTGTTTTATCTCAGTGAAGCAGTGACATGGGTGTGAATGTTGAACGGGGCCGCATAGTATGGTTAGAAATGATGTTCCACATAAAGTTGTAAACTATGATGTCACACAATATTCACTTCTACTAAATTTGAGCTATAATAACCTATCATGAATTATATCATATCATGATTTTTTTCTGAAACCAATTTTTTTATATAAAAACCAATTTTAAAGTTACTTTTCACAAAATTGCCTACCAGTTTATACTCCAACATGCAAAATTGGTAATCTAGTTGTTTACAGAATTGTTTTTTTAGATTGTACTAGTATATTGGACCATTTGATTAAACTCCATTCCGATTTCATATTTATATTCAACTAATGGGATATATTGTTCGTGCAGACTCGAGGTCTCAAGCATGGGAGGGCAATTGTTGTGTCCACATGTACATCAGTAGCATCTATTGTCTCTGCTGTTGTAGCTGGTATGGTTGCACTTGATGAACATCTGCCCACAGATCCCACAGGCCGTTTTTTCCTCCTACTTGGATGGTAATATATACTCTCTCCAACCCCATTTATTTGTTGCGAAAGAACAACTAGTGCAGCACAGATGTCATATACAACTCCCGACAATTAATTCGGATCAGAGGAGTACTATATTGTACTTCTCTTTTTGTGTTGTGTGCTATTGTTGCCTGATTTGGTTCCCTCCCTCCTCTGTACGGCTGTAATAACCATCGCAATTTCATTTGATACCTTTAGGGCTATTTGCACTGCACTGGCAATTTATCACATGACAATTATATCCTGCTAAACTTTAGGGGAGAGTTCAATTTTTTATGGGGTAGGTGGAGACGGGTTAGAACGCTTGGTGAATACACTGACTGTGGATGGAGCAATCATAGGTTTTGTTGGCAACTTTGATTATCATGAAAGAGTATAGCAAGTTCTTTCTTACTCCACTTAGGTTTCCAAAATTCCAACATGCAGATTCAGCTTTCTGAAATACTTGATGGATACTGGTTAATAGATCTGCAAGATGTTAGGACAATAATGCCACCAGTATACTGATGCATATCCTCTTTATTGACAATATATCATTGAACAAATATGTTACTCCCTGCTATCCGAAATAAGTGTCGGAAGACATGCATGCATTTGTACTAGTGCTAGTGTGTAATCCTACGACACTTATAACGGACCAGAGGGAGTATCTCTGTGCTCTCTGGTCTCTGCTTCAATTTGGGTACCGTGAGGAAACTAAAAGATCAGTTTCTCCTTTCAGGTTCTTCATTATCACGGGTGTGATACTTCTTGTTACTTCAGCCCGATTGATTGCACGCCTTCCTAAGCCTGTGCAGAAGTTCTTGAAGAGCAATATGGAGCGTTCCCATAGCATCAGGAGGCCTGGATCAGCCCGAGGGAAGGATCCCATCCAAAGCACAACAATCCATGCATCGTCACTACATATACTAACCTCTCCAGGTAAAGAGAAGGCCTAGATCATCAGCTGCTGCTGGAGCAGGATTGTCTTGACACCTTCATGCGTCCTGCCATTGTCTAAATCTTCATGTGAATGTACAAGTCTAGGAGTAGCATCTGAAAAGTCTGGGCTGGTTGCTCATATACTGACTGCCCTTATAGGTCTAACAGAAGTTTGTTTTCTCTTGTGAATTTTGATCAAGTTACATCTTCTTTGGTCGGTTGTAAGCAGTATATTTGTTTGTTCTCGTAACTCCTATCTGTCGAGGACTGAGCGAAGCTCAGTGGTAGCGCTAGCTGTGGCTAGGCTACCCAGCCCGGGTTCGACTCCTCAGGGAGGAATTTTGGGCTGTCTCACGCTAGGGGCACTGTTCATTAGGATCAGTGGTAGCAGTACTGTTCACTAGGAACAGTATTCCGCATCATCAATAAGTGTCTCTGGTCTCGCCTGTGAGCTCCATGAGGGAAAATATCTCGTACTGGGCAGACAAGTCGGTTCTAGTTGTAGGTCTAGATTAGGTTCACAGCTAGTGGTGTGAGTGTGGTGTGTGTGTGTGTAAAGCTGTGTGTCTGATCAGATAGTACAACTTGTACCCTCTTAAGTGAGACGTAAAAAAAAAAGTAACTCCTATCTGTCACGAATCTTGTGTTTGTGGGTTTCTGCTTTGTTTGCGGCACTATTATGTTTTGCTTGAAGTGCGTGGTGGGGGCATGCAGGCCCTGTTTGTGAATTATTTTGAACTTCGGTTCCAATATCCCAACTTAGTTATGATTTGGTTCCACCACAATCACTCAAATAAGCTGCCACAGTTGTGGCAAATGTGTGTACACGACTTTCAAATGTGATATGATCATTCTTATGGCATTATGAATCATGATACCGGTGGTTTTAGTATACGCTTGACTCCTTTTTTGGGTCAAGAATTAAATAATAACTAGTTAAATTTCAGCGCGCCGTGACAGCGCGCCCTTAGTGGATTTTGGAGGTTTTTAAAATATTCATTTTTGAAATTTGGTCATGTTCAATAAATAGTCAATTCAGCATTTAGTAATTTTGCAAAAATGTTTGAACACCTTAAAAAAATGTATGAAGTGTTATAAATTATGCAAAGCATGTTTTATTTTAGAATTTGATTTGTAATCTGAGTAGGCAACTGTAGTGCGGCATTTTGCTGCAGGCGTGTTTTTGAATTTGAATTTGAAATTGACGGCATTCTAAAGTCGTCTAAGTTTGGAAATCATTGAAATTGAAAAATTCTTTCGTTTTAAAAATGGTAGCTCTTTGGAGATTGCTCAAATTTGGAAATTAGTGTAATTCAGTTTCAAATGTGTTTGCTTTTTTCACGTGAAAATACTCTGAAATAGTTAGTATTTTTTTTGGGTGTTTCTGCACATTTTAGAGTCCGATTAAATGTTTAGCAAGTTGGAATGGTTATGCATGTTTGTATTTTGTCGAAATAGTTGCTTGAGTTTCATAATTCTTCAAAGTAGAGTAGTGAAATGCCATAAATATTTATTTTAACCCCATAATTAGCGAGAATGCAATATGTGAGATAATTTGTGGGATATATATTTTTTAGAGTATCTCTAATTTTTTAGCAAATTGATTTTTTCAAATGTGTTGCATGTATTTTTTGTAAGGACTTTGATATATTTTTACCGTAGTTGCAAATATTTAGAAAATTGATGGCATAAGTAGTGAGCATTTTGTTGTGTGCATGTTGATATATTTGACACATCTGTAAATACCGTGATGCAAAAAAAAGCTAAATTTAGAAATTTCTGCAGTCAAAATTTATGTACAACTGAATGTATTGCACATTTGAAATGTATTTGAAATTTTGAAATATTTAAATGTGGAATTCGATTGTGTGTGGACTTAGCTGAAATTCAATTTGAAGTCAGCATATAGTCAGAGAAAATGAGTTTGCATTTTCCTGAAATACGTGTCTAATCATGATTTTTTTTGTGAACGCAATTACATAATTAGAGAATATTAAGTTATGTTGCTTCTAAATATGTTTGGTAAATCGGAATGGTTAAATTTGGTTTAACTTTGCTACAATTTTCTTATTTAACACCATATTCAGAGTACGTATATTACGGTTATCTGCAAATATTAACCACTTTGATTATTAATTTAAGTTTGAAAATGGACGTATTCGAGAGTATTTTTAGGATTGAAAACCGTTGTAATTAAAAGAAAGCTTACTTTCAAAAGGGTTCAGATTTTGTAATTTGTTCAATTTAGAAAGTTTGGCAGCTTAGTTTCTTTTTTATATCTGTAAATGATCAGATTTTGAAGGCATTTAAATGTTTGAAGTATCCAAATTTGAAATTTGATCGTATGTCGTAAATAGTTAGTATGTAAATTTGTGGTCATTTTAATATATCGACGGATATATTCAAAGTCACTGATCTTGTAGCATCTAATAGTTTTTGGAAATTGTTCGAATGCCGTTGAACAATATATATGAATCGGTTCAAACTGTTTTGAGCATGTTCTATTTTAAACTTGTTTTTTTCTCCCAAATAAAAGTACGAAATGCATTTTTTTGCAAAACAACGGGAAGGTGTCAAATGAGTTTGTACATGTTTTTTTTGAATGTGGTCTGAACTAATTTGGATATGTATTTCAAAAGTTACAAAAGTTTTCGAAAAACAGGGAAAAAAAGAAAAAAAAGACCGGCTATGAATCGGTTCAAACTGTTTTGAGCATGTTCTATTTTAAACTTTTTTTTCTCCCAAATAAAAGTACGAAATGCATTTTTTCGCAAAACAACGGGAAGGTGTCAAATGAGTTTGTACATTTTTTTTTGAATGTGGTCTGAACTAATTTGGATATGTATTTCAAAAGTTACAAAAGTTTTCGAAAAACAGGGAAAAAAAGAAAAAAATGGCCGGCGAGCCGCTCGGCAGCCGGCCCAGCCCGCGAGCGGCCTAGCTGACGGCCCAATCCCGCCGTGACGCCGCGACGACGTCATCCGGGGGCGGAGCCGCGGCGGCGGCGACGGCGACCCGGGATGCGCGGCTGGACGCGTTCGATGCGCCAGGAGGAGGGCTACCCGGGAGCGGCGGCGCCGCCCATTTTGGGTCGCCGGAGCGGCGCCGGCGGCCCCCGAACGCGGCGGATGCCGAGCGGACGGCGGCGACGATTGCGACGCGACGCGGCCGTCCCGGCACGCGCCGCTTGGCGAGGATGGAGAGCGCGCGACGGCGCACCTCGGCGTGACCGACGATTTGAGCGGGAAGGTGGGAAACGGCGGCAGAGCGTGTCGGCGGCGGCGGCGACGATTTCCGCCGTCGCGCGAGAGGAGAGAGGGAGGGGGTCTCGCGGGCGTTTTTTGGTTGGGGTCCCTAGATTTTGTCAGAACTGCATATGGGTCCTTCTCCGTGGAAAGTGGGGGGTAGCGGAGCAAATTCTGGGCTCGCATGTTCCTTTTTGCAAAATGGCGGCGGCGCGTACGGCTGACAGGTAGGACACACCCAGATACTGTTCAACACTGTAGATGAACAGTGCATGAACAGTAGCGGGAGCATTCTCAAATCGTCGGTCACGCCGAGGTGCGCCGTCGCGCGAGAGGAGAGAGGGAGGGGGTCTCGCGGGCGTTTTTCGGTTGGGGTCCCTAGAGTTTGTCGGAATTGCATATGGGTCCTTCTCCGTGGAAAGTGGGGGGGTAGCGGAGCAAATTCTGGGCTCGCCTGTTCCTTTTTGCAAAATGGCGGCGGCGCGTACGGCTGATAGGTAGGACACACCCAACTACTTTTCAACACTGTAGATGAACAACGCATGAACAGTGGCGGGAGCACTCTCAGGCCGCGATTCTGCACAGCTTTTATATAGTTAGTAATAATAATAATGAACACGGTGACCTCATACCTGTCTCCGTCTGCCATGCCGCCAAATGAAGTGTGGCCAATGACAAACTGATCCAAATGACCAAGTCATAACGTATTATATACAAGTCATAACCTAGCTTGAAGACTCTGTTGGGCGAAGATGTTTGTGACTTGCTACTCGATTTGGAGGCGTCTCACTCTGGATATGGCAAGGAGATTGTTCGCGTCTTGGCGGGGATGGCTTCAGATGGTGAAATCATAAAGGTGGAGAAGTCTCTTAACAAGATGAGTAAGAAGAAACTTGGTGTTGCAAGGAAAGGTTCTGCTTCTACTTGATTGTTGAGACCATTTGAGGTAGTCGGGTTGTCTGTTCGGGGTTGTGCTAGGTTGGGCGAGTTTGTTAGCGGTCGGGTTGGTTATGGATGTGGATGTTGCCTGCTATAGGTGTTGTTCTATGCGTTGGTGTGGGTACGTTGTTATGGTCTTGTTGTTCGTGGTATGGTTTTCGCCCGGTTTCTTCCACTAATAAACCGGACACCTTCTTCTTAATAAATATAATGCAAATCTTTTGCCTTTGTTTAAAAAAAAATATACAGGGCCCATGTAGTTATCAAGGTACAAGTCCAAGTGTGCTAGGAATAAAGGATTAGTTAGGAGATGCTTCTTTAATTAACAAGAGGGTAGCTTGTAGAAGCTGCCTTTCTTTTCACTTATCACTTATCCTGAAAATTTCCACCCCTACTGTGATTAAAGAAATGCTTTTGCTTTGTGTGGTGTTAGGTGCTAGGCATGGTTTTGTCCAGCCATTTGGTTAGCTAGGTTAGGTCAACTAATGTGGCGTTTATGTAGTATTGCATTAGTACTAATGGAAAAGATCATGGGTTGCAGATCAGTCGCCTGTGTTGGGCAGCATCTGAAAAAGGGTCATCTCGTGCTAAACTGGTAAAAGAGCTTTGCATTTTTTTGTAGCTTGCTACTCACAACTTTGATCATTGTACATGCTTAGCGAGGGCCGGGTGGCAATCTTTCTTAGTGATGTTTGTAGCTATCACATGTGCTTTATTTGCTATCTTGGTCTTAGAAAGTGATGTATAGTGCAGACACCATATCGCACATTTCGCGGAGAAATTAAGCGCTTATTTGCATCTCATGTAAGCAGCTGTGTGCTCAAGTTTACTTTCACAAACTCATATTTGACCGTATGTATTGCATGTACTTCATCCATCCAGACTAGCTTTGGAAAATTCTAAATGTCCTCATCTTTCTCAAGCGTCAGAGATGCACCAAAACTACACTTACAAGTCATGATGCTCCACCGGGATTGTAGCATAACCATAAAGCCTTGTACCGATTTATTTGGGCAATGTTCTTGTCCACAGACTAACGCATAATAAATGTTTAAGAAATATCAAATAAATGATACGTACTCACAAGCCACAAGCAACCACTGCACCTATTACAATCCATCATGCCAAATCGCCAATTTATAGCCCAAACAGAAACGGCAGACTATGTCAATGCAATTATGTCAATCTTAGCCCGTACGGTCACAGTCTATGCTCGCCTTGGTGGTTAAGCATGGCCATGCTTCTTGCTTAAGCTCGCGGCTAATGTAGCCGCACTTCGTTTAGCTATAAACGACCCTATCAAGAGAAAAAACAACGCAGCAAGAGGAACCACAATATCACATTGGTCTCTAGTTGGGTCGTGTGCATCCTGAAATCCACTTTGCCACATGGAAGTATATGCTACTGCCATCGATCTTTTTGAAATAAATGTAACGCGTATATCTCGACATTTTATGCGTGTAAACCAAGTTGGAAACTTGACATTCTCCATGGCCTATGTAAAAATACCAACAAAAAGTCTCGTGAAAAGCCGTTTTTAGCACCGAATTTGGTTTTGATTTTGGCCCCGTGAGCATATAGAATATCGATATGTACGCACAAAATTCTCTCGTAAACTTTTTTTGGTATGTCAATGCGTTGAAAACAAAATTATAAAATGGGGAGCATATTCTCGCGGGCGTTAAAACGCCTGGCCCCTTCTTGCTGCAGAATTTATTTTCATGGAAAAAACTTGAAATTGAATGAATCTTGAAAGAAAGACAACACCTACCTTAGCTACACCACTAAATTTAACTACACCAGTCCAAAAAGAAAAAGGAAAAGGAGAGCTACGGCAGGCTGAGTACCGAAGAATACCAGGGGGACAGCGAAAGCGTCAAAGCGAGGACCGAAATGTGAAGAAAAAGAGCCTGGATAGATATGGATAGAGTCAGGAGGGCAAAGTGGTCCTTTCCATTTCCTTGCTTCGTCTACTTGTCCAACTTCCCCCGAAAAAAAAACAAATCCAAGCGGCGCCCCACACGGCCATGGCCGCCTACCCTTCCTCCCCTCCCGCCCCAAACCCTAGGTAGCTTGCCACCGGTGGAGCCTCGCCGTCTCGCAGTAGCAACCCCGGAACTCCGGCCCCGCGCCGATCTCGGCTCACGCCGCTAGATTTCCGGAGCAGGGGAAGCGCGTTTTCTTAGCCTTTTTTTTTCTGGGTTTGGGCCGTGTGCTCGGTCGAAGCTCCCGGGCTTTGGTGGGGGGCGGCGGGATGGAGCCGAGGGTCGGGAACAAGTTCCGGCTCGGCCGCAAGATCGGGAGCGGCTCCTTCGGGGAGATCTATCTCGGTGCGGGCTGCTCTTGCTTGTAGTTTCTGATTCCCCTCTTTTGGGTGGGGATTTTGTAAATCATTGATCGGTTTGTGTCCCTTTATGCGTGCAGGGACAAATATCCAGACGAACGAGGAGGTCGCGATTAAGCTGGTAAGTGCTCTGCTGCTGCGGATGAACTGCTTGGATCTTTGTTAAATCCCAGCTTTGTGATGCTGCGTTCTGATGCTACCGAGTACTAGTAGTGCTGCTTTAGCCTGCTCTGGACACACTGTACCATAGTAGTTGCAGACCACCTCATGCTTTAGAGCTTAGTTATCAATCGCAGCCAGATTGTGGGTTACTGTAGGACAGTTTGCGATATATATGCTGCTCTACTCAGAGCAATTCAAATTTTTGAGTTGGCTGTCAGATGCATGCTCTGCTTGCGCTAGCAGCTCTGGTTCGAATTAGTTGGGTTAGTTGCTTGGTCAATGCATTCCCGGCGCTTAAGTGGTGTGGTTGACTTGGTTGGACTTGATAAGCGTTTTCAGCTAATCATCGCTGATTGATAACTAAGCGAAAGGTTCTCAGCATTGGATGACGGATAATAAATGAAATGGAAATTCAGTGAACCGAGAGACAGATGAGAATCAGGAACTTGACATCTCCCTAATATATGTTGCTACTTCCTCTGTAGTCTGCGGTGATGGTCTTGAAATAGAGAATTAGAGGGCATTGCCCGTAGACGCAACATAATCTGCATCGTAGTAGCTTGTCACATTTATAAACCATCATTGAATTTGGAGTGCTTTTTTTTTTTGGCGGTATCAGATTTGTGAAATAATTTGCTTACTCTTTCTCATGCAGGAAAACGTGAAGACAAAACATCCTCAGTTGCTCTACGAATCAAAGATTTACAGGATTTTGCAAGGAGGAAGTACGAAATCTATACATGGTGCATAGTTTTTTTAGGAACCGATAGAAAAATGTGGTTTGACTATCTTTATTGTGGCAGCTGGAATACCAAATGTCAGATGGTTTGGTGTGGAAGGAGACTACAACGTCTTGGTTATGGACTTGCTGGGGCCAAGCTTGGAGGATCTATTTAATTTTTGCAGCAGAAAATTATCTCTTAAGACTGTGCTTATGCTTGCCGATCAGATGGTACGCATACTCTAATCGTTTAATGCTATCCCTTCTCAGAGCCTTCACGTTTTTTTTTGTAGATAGCAAGAAATTACTCTATACCTGTCCTTTATTAAAATTTATGGACCTCAGCTCCACTGTTGGTACCTGCACTTGTGTAAATAGAAATTTTCACTGGTCTTTTCATTTTTTTGATATATTTTCATTAGCTTTCAGCTTCCTCACTTTTAATACATTGTGCACCGCCTTTTTCGTGCGTTTTCCTAGCTTATGAACTATATGTGATATGTGTTCTCTCACTTGTAGATAAATCGAGTGGAATTTGTCCATTCAAAGTCTTTTCTGCATCGAGACATTAAGCCAGATAATTTTCTCATGGGTCTTGGTAGGCGGGCCAATCAGGTAGGTAGCAATGTGCTTTTATTAATCTCTTTATTTCTGTTGATACAGTTTCTTGTCTTTGCTTAACACTTCATGTGTGCCCTTAAAATTTCCAGGTCTATGTTATAGACTTTGGTCTTGCCAAAAAGTACAGGGATACTTCAACTCATCAACACATCCCATACAGGTAAGGGCCATTACTGAATCATCCTTAATCTCTCTCTCTCTCTCTCTCTCTCTCTCTCACACACACACACACACACACACACACACACACACCCCCAATAAGCATAGTAAGCTATCTGGTGGTCGTGTCATTTTTCTCTTTGAGAAAGTAAGATAGTAGATTATGTCATCTCTCAGTCCTCACTTCAGTGTGAAGGGTATAGAAATATAATGATGCTGCCTGCTTACGTCAATTCCTGTTTTTATGTTTTTTTCTTGAAGATATTGGTTTTAGTGTGACCACTTTTTAATACTGTATTATTTTTCCTTTTTTGTGATGTACTTCCGTTGTCTGCGTTGTAAGCTCTAACTTGATAGTAATACCACAGAGAGAATAAAAACTTGACTGGGACAGCAAGATATGCAAGTGTGAACACTCATCTTGGCATTGGTGAGAAACGATACTTTATTCATATAATTGTTTTGACACTATAACTCCCACACTCTTAGACATCCATCTCTTGTCAGTGGAAAGTCATCTTTGCCCTTCACAGTTCTTTTCTGACAATTTATTCATGTTCATTTTTTTGAACGATCAGAACAAAGCCGAAGAGATGACTTGGAATCTCTTGGATATGTACTCATGTACTTCCTAAGGGGAAGGTTAGTTTAACTGTTGGATTTCTTATCATGTTCCGTGTTAGATGTATCAGATGTAACATTGTTTTTGTTTCAGTCTTCCTTGGCAAGGTCTGAAAGCAGGAACGAAGAAGCAAAAATATGAGAAGATCAGCGAGAAAAAAGTGGCAACATCAATTGAGGTGCGTGTAGCAATAACTTCTCTTCTGGGTGTTGGCATTGTGGTGGTTTGTAATGTTATCATCGTATTTCAGGCTCTATGTCGTGGGTATCCTACTGAATTCACGTCATATTTCCATTATTGCCGCTCGCTTCGATTTGATGACAAACCAGATTATTCCTACCTTAAGCGGCTGTTCCGTGACCTCTTTATCCGCGAAGGTTGGTTCTTGTTTTTACTCGAGAGGACCAGCAAATATTACTTTCCTTTTCATACTTAAGAAAGTACATAATATTAACTTCTCTCCTCCATAACTGATGGAAGCCTTTTGCACTCTATGTATTGTTGTATTATTAAAGCATCTGAAAGGATTATGAAGTATCAAGGCACATGGTTCATGATCATAATAATGCTTTGCAGGTTTTCAGTTTGATTATGTATTTGACTGGACAATACTGAAGTACCAGCAGTCTCAAATTGCTAGTGCTCCGTCTCGTGTTGTGGTGAGTCTTTTCCTCTAGCACCCATCAACCAAACCTGTTTATTTCTATGTTACCCATCAGTGGGAAAAAATAATTCCTTACTATTCTACAGGGCCATGGCGCAGGACCTTCTGGGTTGACACCACCTACATTGCAGAATGATAGTCAGTCTGGTAATTGATTCATTTCGATCAATTCCACATGATTAATCGACATAATAAAGTTCCTGCATGGTTCCTTTGCTTCTAGTTATTGATTTTCAGTCAATATTTACGAGTGACTGGCTTATAATAAATTTTCTGCAATGTTACTTTGCATCTATGACTAAATGGAGGCAGAGAGGATTTTTTTTTGTATTTGATCAGTTAATAGGTTGGCCTTCGGTTCATTCATCTGTTTGTTACGATGTAGGTGCTGTTGAAGGGAGGATTAGTGGTTGGTCAGCAATGGACAGGCGCCGTGCCCCACCACCCCGTATTGCAAGTGTGGGGAATTCGTCTAAGCAGAAAGCCCCTGTAGGAAATGATGCTCCTATATCTAAAGATCCTGTGGTGTGTTCTCTCTCCATTTCCCTCCGTTTGCTGTATGAGATTTGATATTGTGATTGCAAGATTAGGGGCAGATACTATTTAAAATTTCTATTTTCTAGTGCAAGAGGAGCAGTGTGAGCACTAGTCAACCTTATAAATTTCTATTTTCTTATGAACCGGCGCTATGATTTACTAAAATTTGTCCCACAAAGGACTTTACAAGCTGACGCCCTGTTTTTTGCGGGTAAAGGGATATATTAAGCAGATGGGGTTACATATAGGTCATGGTCTGGAGCCTGGAATGTAGAATCAGGACTAGAACCAAGCCATATAGCAGTTCAAAAATCTGTCCTTGCATATTTCGCAAGACACATCCGATTTTGCGATCGCTCCACTTTTACAAAGAAAAAATTCCTGTTACTATTAAACAGCTTCTTAATGTCCTCAGTGATATGCATGAGAGGCGATCGGTCCTGTGATCTCACTTTAACAGCAGCTATCAGGCCCAAACAGTCCATTTATCTAGGTTTATTACTCTATTGCATGGCTAGACTGAGGCCCTACTGCTGCTTCCAGCATTGTGCAAGTGTTATTTTTTTTGTGGGCTTGTATTATGACTCTGTAACCTTAGCGTCGACTCTGTAACCTTAGCATCTTCTCGATTTTCAGTTTGTTATGAATCAGAGGATGTTGTGTTTTCTGAATGATTGCAATCATAGTTTTTAATATTGTATCTTGACATTACGTTTTATAATCTGCTATACGGAAATTAAACACCGCCTGTTATTTTCAAAGTTCTTACTTTTGGCTGTTTCTGTTGCTTAGACATCTGGCTCAAATTTTTTGGGACGGTCAAGTGGATCGTCAAGGAGAGCTGCTGTTTCAAGTAGCCGGGATGCTGTGGCAAGTGATACTTATGAGCCTTCACGGTCACGCACAACTGATGCGAGCCCTGGGGCATTTCGTAGAATCTCAGGTCCTCAACGAAGCCCACCAGTCGATTCTGCAGAGCCAAAGCGCTCCTCTTCAGCGCGGCACCCATCTAACACGAAGAACTACGAGTCTGCTCTCAAAGGTATTGAAGGTCTTAATTTTGATGGGGATGAGAGGGCTCAGTACTAGCATTGAAGAATTCTACTTCTACACGTGCCCTGTATAAATCATAATCTGAAGATAAGCACAGCATTTCCTGTTGAGTTTTGGATCTCAGGGGATGTTGGGAGGAGGTTGTGAAGTGCTATTGCCAGATGATGGTCCTCTGGACGCAGTAAATAAGAGGTCAGCCCGAGGCGCATGGAATTCAGCTCTCATAATTTAATGTGGTTGTTCTGTAAATGTCTTTATAGTTTGTTTATATGGCGCCTCGAGTTTGTCGGTCTATTGTATTATTTCGGTTCCTTCTGGTGCCACCTTGTCCAGTTACTATGTCTCTGGACAGTCAAGATCAGCTGGTAAACTTGTATTTGGAAAAGTGAAACTTGACCATGTAGAATATTTTTCATCGGTTCATTGAGCAAATTTGCCAGATAACAATTATCAGAATTATTATGCCTTGGGAACACGTGGTGTGATTTGTTCAGTTTTTATGTCGTGTTAGTATTTGATGAAATGAAATGTGAATATGTCCTTGAATACAGCTAAAGGAGATTTCCAGACAGTCTGTATTGATTTTCTCTCAGTTTCAAGAGCGTGTATTCTTCTGTCACTGTTCCTACACCCAAGTATAATTTCCACTTCTTTGTTTGCTGGGTCATATTATTTCCTTGACTGTGATAAAGATGCTCTTCAATATTATTGCATGGAATGGGCTGTTTTCTCTATTGTGGCCTTAATTTTTCGAACACAGTGATATGCCCTTTTTTTCCCCACTCCGGAGGGAAGAAAAGACCACGAAAGGTTGCAGGTGCAGAAGACAACCATCCTGTCGACGCAATGGCTAGTTTATTGACAAGGTAGTTGTGAAAAGAAAATGTAATTATGGTGGTTATGTTGTTTTGTCTATTCGATAACGTCCTTTATGCCAGTAATAGGCTAGCGCAAGGTGCACGAATCACACCTTAGAAAACGACTGACCCGTCGGACCAGTTCGCTTCACTAGGAGTATATGACAGGTGGTAGTTTATCAAGCAAAGGTATTTCACAACATATATGTAGGGTGAACAAAATTATAAGTTGTAACCATGCGTGCATTTGCTCACACTGTTTCATTCATTAAAAGGGTTGATACAAAGTCTTAGGCTTCTTCATCAGATTATCGAACGTACAGGTTTACATTGAAGACAACCAACAATAGAGTAACAAGAGATGGTTAATTGTAATCCCAGTGGCCAGTTCAGCAATCACATTAGCATGCTATATGCTACGATTCCTCCTCTGCAGCTTTTCCATAGCCTAGTTCGGTCATCTCCCAGCTTGTGCGCGAGGCTACCTCCAGGTGTGAACGGGTGTATTGCTGAATATAATCAAGAGAATCATTCAAAGAATAACAATATTAAGTCCCTCTGTCAACGAGGCTATGAGTTTAAAATCGAAAGGCAGGTATTGAAAGTGGATGATGAGGTCAGTTCACCTCCATTTTCGTCAGCAATTCATGAGCAGTTGGTGCCGACACAATTATCTGCCTGCAATCAGCCTTAATAAATCCTTCTGTCGCGCCCTTGTCGAATAGCGCAAGCAACGGATCGTAGTAACCGTCGACATTTAGCAACCCAACCTGTCGTAAGTCAATGATGATCAGTGCCTCTGAATTAGTTATTTGAAGCTTGACCTCACAGCGCCCATGATGTAGCAGAGCCAATCGCCATAGCCCATAATATGCTAATACTCACTGGTTTGTCGTGAATTCCAAGCTGCGACCATGTTATCATCTCTAGCAACTCTTCCATTGTTCCATAGCCTCCTGATCTCCACAAAGCCATCATGTAAGCACGTCGGATTGCAATACTATCCAATCCTTAACATGTAAGGATGCCGGATTGAAACATCATCTCATTCATAAGTGCTAGCAAAAAACATGTCGAACCGTGCGTACCAGGAAGAGCAATGAATGCATCGGATTGCCGTGCCATCTCAGCTTTTCTCTCATGCATATCGGAGACAATCTTTACTTCTCCAACACTTGCACCAGATATCTGGAAGGGAACATTTGGTGTTTCATTAGGGCAATGAATGTAGTGGGCTATAGTTGCAGGAACATCATTCTAAGATTCCTCCTATCACCAGATATCCGGAAGAGAACTTTTGGTGTTTCATTAGGGGAATGATGAAGGAGGTTATAGTTGCAGGAACATCATTCCAAGATTCCTCCTATGTCCATCCTTGAAAGTTCAAATATGTGTGGACAGTAGCACTTCCACATCGATTCAATAGAGATATATGTAACGTAATTTTGCCCCTATCGCTTACTTTTCCCTCTCAACTTGTGATGTCCTCATGGCAAATTGAACACTACTATTACATCCACCGAGCGGCAATCTTTATATCTCCAAGTTGTACCGTCTGAAAAGTCTAAACTGACAGTTCATTTTTCTATGGCAATCAATCTAAAACTGACGGCCTGCAATTTCAGCCCTATTCTAGTCCTAATTCCTCAATGATCAATTCTTTCTAATTCCCACATGCAAAGGTGAATCCTGCTGGACCAACAGAATACATGAATCAAATGGTGAGTGGGTGGCCATCAGCACAATCGGATGGTTGCTATATTTATATAGCGGGGCGAAAACCTATTTCGAGTGGGTGGCCATAAGAGATAGATAGATAGCACTAGTATGCCATCGCGATAAGTCGTGACACCAGCAGGTGGGACCGACAAACAAGATAGAATCCAGGTGGCCCACCTGTCAGCAAGTGTTCGGAGACACCGTGACAAACTTTGCTTCAAGGTAGAGAGCAGCGGAACCTTCCCTCCAATGAACCAATTAGACGAGTCTAGACTTTAGACTTAACAATGACGTATCAATCAGTGTTTTCTACGCATACACCAAAGAAGAAGAAAACCTAGACAGAGATGTGGGTACGCACCTCAAGGGGCATGAGTGCTCTTGGAATCACCCTGCAAAGAAGGAGTAACCAAACAGAGGAGCAACCAAACAGAGAGCTACCGCATTAGGAACGTTACAGATTGAGAAACATGACGTATACTAGCACTGTACTGCATATGGGAATGAACAGAGGGCGGCGAGGTACCCGAGGACACGGCAGCCGCCGTCCAGAACCGTCTGCGCGATCAGGCCCATCAGCCCGACGCTGCCGCCGCCGTAGACCAGATCGATCCCCCTGGTCACCTGCAAGACCGGGAAAGAAAACCACATGAATCCCACCACGAACGCGCGGGAGAGCAACGAACAGACGACCCATATACACGCGACTGGCAACCTAATCCAACCCAAACAGGGCGGCGGTCGAATTTCGGGCCTGGCGCGGGAGCTCCGGAAACAGGGAGCAGCATCGGCATTCGGAAGAGCATTGGTACTACACTTACCAGGCCCTGGCCGAGCTGGAGCGCGGCGTCGCCGAACACCGCGCGGTTGCCGGAGTTGCTGCCGCAGAAGACGCAGATCCTGCCGAACTTCCTCGGCGGCGCCGGCGCGGCTGTGGCGGTAGTGTCGCCCATGGCTTGGCTACCTTCCTCGGGTTCGGGCTGGGACGATGGGGTCTGATGGCAGTCGTGGTCTAGACTGGAGGAGAGGGAGGCGTTTAGGTTCTTCTCTCCCCCGTCGCTGTGTCGTTATCTCTCGTATCTTTCAGAGCTTCAAACGGAGGGCCGCATTGAGAATTCTGACGCGACTGTCCTCTTCTTTATCATGTCGTGATTAATTTGATGGGTCAAACGGCCCATGTTGCACCAGAAGAGCCCGCGAGTCAGACGCCTTTTACTTGCAGTTCGGTCACTGAAGTTTTTATCATCTCGCAATAAGCCCCTTTTTTTCCCAATACAACACAGACGCTCGTATACACGGGCATACACTCATCTTATAAACGCACACACACATCATACCCCTGTGAACACCTTTGGAGACTGAGTCCGCGAATCAGCCTTTGAGATTAACGAAGTCACGACAGCGTCAAGCTATTGACGGGAATATCGCCTCCTACTAAAGAATATTTCACCAAAATGAGAAACACCGGCGCCAAACTTAGGGTTTGAACTTGATATAAGGTTACAATCACCTTACTAATTATCCTACCACAGGTAGATTCTCAAGTCTTTGGGTTGCAGAATTGCATTCCTATTCAAACCATTGTGTCAAGAAGTTGTGCTTGTAGGCGCTGCATATTTGGGGAATAGTTTGCTTCTCTTCATATCATAATGGTTTTTATTTGATCTGGGTAATTATTTTATTTTTAATTAATAGGTTGGGGCAAAAAAAATACCCCATTTTTTTTTAAAAAAAAATCGTCGCTTATCTGCTGGCACCTGTTGCTTGGAGATTGATGCCACCATTTTCTTGTACAAGCCCCTTGCATTCCATCTATATTCTCATGTTTCCTTTTTGGTGTGAACCAAATATTTTATCCGTATTTCAAGCCATTTGGAACTCGATACAATCAAATTTCACATTTCTTTCATGAAATTGACAAAACCATCATTGTTTCACACATTTTCCTACATATTTCACGCATGGTTTTGTACATCGCATCATGGATTTCATACATAGATTATTATACAAAGTTTATCATGGGTTTTAAAAAGCTTTTTCGCTAGTTAACCATTGATTTTACCATGCATGAATCATGTATGACGATGGACATCTAACAAACTCAATTCGAAATTGAATAGCTGATGATTTTACTAGTGCATTATCTCATAAACTTGAAACTCTCAACATTTAAGAATTTTACCAGTGAACCATTGTTTTCATTAAATTTTACCGGAGATCCTCCAAAGGTACTTTGTTAGCATCCATGTTAGAATAAGATTTTATTGTTAGTACAGTTACGGTAGATCCTCTACCAAACCCTAACCAAACTCTGTATGATCTATATAATCTTTGTACCTTGTACTTCTATATAACCGAAACTTCATGTGCCTTTGAGCCATGTGCGGAATTCCCCTAAACTCCTCTCGACCTAAGACTCTTGCATGGAATCAGATTAGATCCCGTCACTTCTGCTGGCTGCCATGACAATCCCTTCTCTAGCCATCACCATGATGCCCTCCTGTTAGGACATCCTCGAGCTCATCCTATATTTTTTTTAGATACGAGGCATAGAGTGTACAACCTTAAATTAATAAGACCACCAAGTTCACACAAAGTCGATTACATGCTGCGACATACAGCTTAACTCGTCCCATATGAGTGCTGAGAACTTGTCCTAGGTTTAGACAAAACCATTTTATACTTCATACATGTTGATGCACTTCTTTTTTGTATGGCAAGCAAGGAATTCTTGAGTCAGTATACAAGTTGTGTTGCATTTATACTTTGTTCCACTGTAGTTCCACAGAACACATTACTGAATGCTATTCTCCAACAATAAGTTAATTAGTACTCTGTCTCTTATTTTACCCTCGCTTAATATTTTGCATCCAAACAGATTCAACTTTATAGCTGTTTCATTTCTACAGTTCGTGAAAAAAAAAATCAAGAGGGCGAGAGGAGAAGGAGGATGGGGAGGAAAGCTGCACTGGACTTGCACAAAAATGATGCGTGGCCTCATATTGGATTTTCAATGAAACCAAGGTCATCTTTGCATGGGAAAAAAAGCTGAGCTAATATGAATACATCTCCTATCCGATCCCACCACAATCTTACCATCTCTTCTACTATATAATATGGCTTCAGGTGATGGTTGGTACGTTTTTTAAATTTCCGATTTTACCCTTGCATTGCTAGGCTAAGTCAGAAAATATTACACCTTTGCCACCGCCAACTGAACTTACCGGTTCGCTCCCTCTCTCCCCGATCCCCCACCTACCTCCGGTCGAGGCCTCCGGTGTCGCTCGCCTCCATCGCCGGCCGAGGGCGCCGTCCACCACCCCGCGCCGCCGTGGTCTCCCCTCAACCGGAGCGCTCCCCCACCTCTATCGGTGCCGCTTCTCCCTTCAACCGGAGCGCTCCCCCACCTCTACCGGTGCCGCCCCGCGTCCATCCTCCGTCAGCGCAGCACCCCGATCTCCTTCCCGACCTCCTGGGTCGCCGGTGGGCTACACCAACCTCCTGCCTAGCCTTCTTCGCGCCGGCGCCGCCCCCATCGAGGAGGTCCCCCATGGTCCTGCTCCTGCCCCAAGCATGCTCAGATCCTCCACCGGCGAACCACGCCGCTCCCCCTCGCGTGCGGCTCCCCATGCCTTCCCGGCGAGCGAGCTCTGCTCCTCTGATGGGGGCGGCGCCCCAGCGAGATCCACCCGACGAGGTCCCTCGATGTACCGCATCGCCAAGCCCCTCACACGCCCTTCTCTCGCTCGCGTTCGGCCGGCGGCGAAGCTCTGCCGGAGGCGCCATTCCCCTCCCTACTCGTGCTTGAACAGGCTCACAACCATGGCGCTCTGAATCGATCTCGATTCTGGTCTGTGCCGGGTCGGGAGGAGCACGTTCTGCTGTCTGCCTTCATTTGGACTACCCCGACCTCCACTCTGACCCTCCCAGGCAAGCTGCTATGAACATCTCTGAGCGCCAATGTGGACCTCCTCCGCTCCTCGGACGCTGCTGTTGCTCCGATTTGATATGGAGCAGTTCTTCGATGTTGGTTCTTGAGCACCTTTTCCCCACAGATTTTGTGTGAATGCTGCTCCTCCAGGCCTTTTTACATGGGATTGTGCACCTACTTGTGGTGGTACCTGTTAGTGTTTTCTTGCCCGTACTCTGCATTAGCTACTACAAATCTTTGTATTAGATTGTTTTTGCTCTAGACTTTACCTTGCAGACTTGGTTTGAGTCAACTAAATTTCTTATTTGTGCAGAAACAGAGGACAACGTGGAACTACAAAATACCTGTGAGGAGAGCTAGCAAGGTCTTGCTGCTGGAGCTCAGTATCCACGAACAGCGACGTCCCTACACTCCCCCATACACTAGCGCGCGGCCGAACTCTCCACTCCCGTTCCAGAGAGACGTGTATGGGTTCCTCTAGCCAAGCGTACGTGCCAACAAAGCCCAATACATGTCAAACAGGTTTCTGCATAGTAATAGTACACAATAAATTTCAGATACATCAAGCTCCAAAAAAAAAAATTAAGATGCACCATTGCTACTATTTCGAGAGAGATCTTAAGAATTGAGTACAATTTAGTATAATTATGAAAATAAATTATTTTAATCCAGTCGTGTGACTCATTAAGAAGTACAGTATTATCTTTTGTACGCGGATTGTTGTGTTCCATCTATTTGGATGTTACAAATAATCAATAAAATATAGAAAAGTGAAAATTGGAGCGTGATATATAGAATTTTTTAGAAATGTGGATGCAAACTGAAGCGGCAAATATTTTAGAGAGCTATCCAAGTAGACATATCGACAATCAAATTTATTTTAACAATTACAATACTTAATCCAGTGCAAATTTATGCTTCACGACTCTGTACTCATCATAATCCAATTTGTATTTTCGATGCAATTTCCACATTCCTTGGATACAAATCGTGAAAATTTTATATGATATCGAGAAAAAAGGATTTAATCTTTGTATAAACAAAACTTAAAAACACCGTAGCAACGCACGGGCGTTTAGCTAGAGGTAGTTTGAATCAAATGCTTATAAGTTAGCAATTCCTCACATTAGCTTCGTTTGTGGTCCTTTACTTTAATTCTATTTTTTTTTTGGCGAAAACAACTAATAAATCAACTAGGTGGTGGCTTTGTGAGTATGAAGAGGCGTTCATCTGTTAAGTTGGAAGGAAATCAAGGCTGATTCGTATTATGTTTCGAGGTAATCAGACGAATGTATAACTTTCCTTACAGAAAATGATTTATTTTTGTACGGCACGTACAGGTCTTTTGTTCCAGCAAAAGCTCATTTGGAATTCAGTAAAGATAGGCAAGCAGCTTCTACTGAAACAACTGCTTGTAAGTATTATAAGTAACATTCATATGTACTATGTATTTTGGAGAATGCAAAAATATTTGATATATTATAATTACGCAGTTGCATTTGCATATAATACATGTGTAGACGCCGACGTCGCTTTGGCTTTATTATCCCATCAATTTCTCAAACGATGATATATGCATTTGCATATAATATTTGAGATCATCGAGAATATATATGTAGGTTTATCTTATGAGTAAAGATCATGTATCACCGGCCGCGAACTTTCTCACACGATGTAACAATTGTATGAGCAATGTCACCAAAATATTTTTTGGTTGCTCCGTAGCAACGCACGGACATTTAGCTAGTGATCTATAATATCTTCATAAGAAATTCTAAAGATACTCCAATGTGCCTCACGAGAGTCCAACACGCTGAGGAGGCGGCGGAGGCATGAGGGTGTTTGGTTAGGCTTTTTAGTTGGCTTTTGGCTTTGGCTTATAAGCCCAAAAAGCACCTAAATAGGTGCTTTTGGCTTTTGGCTTTTGACTTATATTACACTATGGTGTAAGCCAAAAGTCAAAAGCCAAAAGCACCTATTTAGTTACTTTTGTGCCTTATAAGCCAAAGCCAAAAACCAAGAAAAAAGCCTAACCAAACACCCATCTTGTACCTTTTTTTTTTGCGGGTGAAATACTATTATTAGTCAACAGGGAGGGTTACAGAGTTGTCGAGGTCAAGCATCCGAAGAGCACAGTCCGGACCTGACCCTAACCATGTCATAGTTCTATCCTGTGTCCTAGCAAACTTTGCTAGGGCATCACTAACCCTGACCTGAGTACGACTAGCTTTCTTGTACCTTAACCATACCAAATATATGCATACAATGTCTTTCCTGGGAGATCTAGTTCTAGGAAAATCAACATGCGGTGGTTGAACGGATACGGACAGATCCGATTTGCCAGATTCGAACGTCTGCATACGCCAAACAGGCGGTGACATATGTCACCCGGCGTGCTGGTGGGGGACGGCCTGTTGCAGCCGAGGCTGCTTAAATGTGCCACAGTGGCAGCGTCAGCCGATCTTCGTGCTACATAGTGCCGCGCTACTGCTACAGCCTAATCCTGAACAGTGCCACGTTGGTCGAGTGCCTGACGCCGAAGCTGCACTCGCGCCTCGGGTCGCAGCACACCGCAATCTAGCAAAAGATTTCTGAAGTTGCTCACCTTCTTCAGCAGTCAGTCAGGATTATGGGAGCACCGGCTCGTTTCCTACCAAAGCTCGCTCGCTGACCGCGACAAACCCTGACGCCGTTGCTGAGTGCTCGGTTATGGCTCCACCACTCCGGACATCATGATCAGCACCGCTGACGGAGATACGACGGATTGGGTCGCCGACAGAGACGGCCCCGGCGAAAGCGCAGCGAAGCTTAGCTCTGTCGATGCTCCAAGCGACACATTCTGGAGGAAATTCTCTTTTCCTAAAAAGCCATGAGTAGTACGTTGTTGCTGTCTTGGGGTATCTTTGCAAGTATGACCCGTTTTCAAAAACGTTACGGACTTGGGCGTTCACAAAATCTCAGAGTCTCTTTAAATGTCAGAAAACATCATACAATTTGTCTTATCCCGAGGCTAAAATTCAAAAAAAGAAAAATGCCACTTCCAGTCAGAGGTTATCAGAATTTTAGAATCTGCCACCTAAGATGGCGTACTATAAAATTCTCATAGCGTAACTGCATATCAAATGGCTTAATTCAAATGACATAGAAATGATTTGCGTTTTCCTAGACTAGGATAAACCAAAGTATATGGCGTTCTGAAATTTTTAGAGGTTCTGATATTTCTAGACGACAAAATCTATGGCGTTAGATGCCGAAGGCTAAAGCTATTCGAAGAGGCAAATTAGCTGAAGATTAAGAACAATGTCATTTAGTAAAAAAAATGCCTTGGTCAGTTGGTTGCTGGGACCGGGTCGCTTAGCACGACAGGGCCCCGGGCGGACGGGCGCACTGAACACACGATTATTTGTTTTGAAACAAAAAACGGGCAATTTGCCTCATTTTATTTAAAAAAGCAGGAGAAAATTGACCGGTTAATTAGCGGGAAACCGGCCTAAAACCGCTACAAACACCCTCGCCGACCGTCATGGAACACGACCGTCGCGAGGGCACACACGGCCACCCTGCCTACCAAATGCAAACTGCACACACACCGCTAGAGACGAGAGGCGTCGTCGAGGCAGCCTACCGATGTCATCGTCATCACTCACTCCTCGCGAGCGACTCCGACTTCCTCGAAGAAGCGACCATCGAGGAAAACCTCACCATAGTTGCCTCGTGAAGCGTACACCGGCCTATGCCAAACAGATGACCCCTCACGCCTAGGCTGGCAGCTCCGATTTTGAAGAGAAGGTCCGAAGAGGAGATAGGCAAGATTCACGCCGACGAAGGTCACCACCGCCACTGCCCCACGCACGTCATCGTTGCCACAGACACACCGGTCGCAACTCCGACTTCATAGCAAGTGAAGTCCAGTGAGAAGATGCGTCGGACACGTCGGAACAAGAGCCGACTACCAAGATCTTGCCCCTACCAAACCATCGCTCATCGACGTCGTCGTTGCCGCGCAAGCCACCACGTGGGACTCCGCATCCACCACCATATCCCTCCACTGGTCCCATCGAACACACGATTATGACGCAAGCCGGCACGATCTCTATTGCCATATGCCATTGGTGATTGCCCATACTACCAGGAGCACTACATAAGGGCTCGTTTGATTTACAGGATTTTCATAGGAAACGTACAAGATTTCGTTTCCTATAGGATTTGGTACTGTAGAGCCGTTTGAAGCCCAGGAATCGGTCATAGGAAAAGTACAGGAAAAATTTCTTAGCAACTGGTTTCACGGGAAAATCAAAGGAATCAAAACATTAGCTCCAAGCTCTTTTTTCCATTCCTGTGCACAAGGACCGATGCAAAGGATTGCACCGGCAATCCTTTCCTATTCCTACCTCTCTCATATTCCTTTGAATTTCCTACCCTACCAATCAAACGAGCCCTAATACTTGCGATGTCATGGTTTTGCAATACATCAGGACACCGGCGCTGGTGCTCTTTGCTTGGCTCTCCTGGGACAGCCAGGATGTCATGGTTTTGCAATACATCAGGACACCGGCGCTGGTGCTCTTTGCTTGGCTCTCCTGGGACAGCCAGGACTTTGTTTAGTCTTCAGGGATGATGTGATGGTGGGATCAGTAGCACCAGTATCTGAATCAGATGGGAGAGATGCCCTCTGTTTCCTTGTCTCCCATGTGTTAACAACCGCTCAAGTGTTCTGTGGATGATTAAGAATTTAAGAGACCAGATAGCCTGCAACAGACGGGAAGTTTTCTGATAGCGCGCGTCAAGTAATGTGGTGCTACTAGGCTGCTGCGGAGTGCAGATTAATAGTTAATTGGTAGCCATGCTGGCCTGCATCTGATATATGCAAAGCGTTCAGTGAGGACTTCTCT
Source organism: Poa pratensis (assembly GCA_947311845.1). Classification (NCBI taxonomy): domain Eukaryota; kingdom Viridiplantae; phylum Streptophyta; class Magnoliopsida; order Poales; family Poaceae; genus Poa; species Poa pratensis. The sequence continues at coordinate 46,566,131 of CAMZMU010000027.1, read as the reverse complement.
CGTTGGCGAGAGTACTTATACGGAGTAGTAAATTTAGTACGCCCGAGTGCATACCAGGAGTTCTTGGTCATGCACGAACTATGTGGCTGCCTTTTGTCATCTTAAGAGCATATCTAGCAGAACCCGCAAAATATGAACCCGCAAAACAGTTTTACAGTTCGCGCAACTCGCGTTTTTTGGCTCGAAACGCCGCGCGGCGGAGCAGAACCCGCAAAGCAGAACCGCAAAACAGAATTATGTTCTGTTTTGCGGTTCTGCTTTGCGGGTTCTGCTCCGCCGCGCGGCGTTTAGAAACTGCATTTGCAAAACAGCAAGATAGGTATGAATAGCATAAAAATGGAATGATAAATAAATTAGACATAAATTATAAAGATTCATATTACAACAGTAGGATATTATGAATCCTCATAAATAGTTTATTACAATAAAAATTTGAATCACACTAAATTAAACAATAATTCAATAAAAGATGTTGTAGAATAACAATATTGTTTGAATCAAACATGACTCAAATGAACTAAAAAATAGCTACTGCCCATGCAGCTGCCAGATGTGTTCAACCAGGTCTAGCTACAGCTGGTTGTGTTCGTCCTTGTCCTCTATCTCACGGTAAGTCTGCAGAAAAGGTTGGACGCGGTCTGGGTTTCTAGCTGGCTTCACACGGCTACCAACATTGTCATAGGACAACTTCAAGTCCAAACCCCTTTCATCCTCTATGATCATGTTGTGAAGAATCACACAACAAGTCAAGATGTTCTTGAGAGTTTTCTTGTCCCAAAAACGAGCTGGTGCTCGAACTATGGCAAACCTAGATTGCAAGACACCAAATGCCCTCTCTATATCCTTTCGGCATGCCTCTTGAGCCTTTGCAAATTCAGTTTGCTTCTTGCCTTTTGGATTTGAGATGGTCTTCACGAATATAGTCCAAGGTGGGTAAATACAATCGGCAAGATAGTAACCCTTTGTGTACTCATGCCCATTAACCGTGAAGTTACAAGCCGGAGCATCTCCACTTGCTAGCCTACGAAGAAGATGAGACCTTTGCAACACATTGATATCATTACATGTGCCCGGCAAAGCAAAAAAACAATGCCAAATCCATAGATCCTCGGACGCAACGGCCTCAAGCACAATTGTTGCATCGCCTCCCCTGCCACAATACTGTCCATGCCATGCCTTTGGGCAGTTCTTCCAAGTCCAATGCATACAGTCAATACTACCTAGCATGCCCGGCCAACCTCGCGGCTCATTCATCGCCATGAGCCTCACGGTATGTTCTTCGTTTGGTGCCCGAAGATAAATCTTTCCGTAGAGTTTGATAATTGTTTTAGCAAACACACGAACGGACTCGATCGTAGTATCTTCGCCAATACGAAGATACTTGTCGGCATAGTCAGCCGGGACGCCATAGGCAGTGACTCTCATTGCGGCGGATATCTTCTGGTACGCGTTGAAACCCATCAAACCCGCGGCATTCCGACGACGGGTAAAGTACCGACAGTTCGCCTCGCAATCTTGTACTATCTTCACGAAAAGAGAGCGGCGCATACGGTACCTTCTTCGGAAGATGTGAGCCGGGTACGTCGGTATTTCGGCAAAGTAATCGCGCATGAGAAGCTCGTTGCCGTAGAAGCGGTTGCGCGGTATGCAAAGCCGCCCAACCTTGGATCCTTGCCGCCGCTTTGCATACCGGTCCTCAAACTCCTTGACGGCGAGGACGGCGACCACCATTTGCTGCCGCCGGCTTGCGAACAACGCCTCCACATCGGAGTCGTAGGAGGAGGACAAATCGGAGAGCACGAGCTCTTCCTCCGGGCTCAACTCCATCTGAAATGGGCAAGGCATACTCAGTACCTACTACGGCCGAAATCGAAACGAAATCGAGCGGAATTAGACTCACCGACAGATTGGCGGCGGCGCAGATTTCTGTTCTCCGCGGACGCGGCTAGGGGAAACCGGCGGAAGGGGACCTCCGCGGCCGGGGCAGCTCGCGTGCGGCGGGGCGGCGTCAGATGCGGCCGGGAAAGGGAGGGATTCGCAGGCGGCGGCGCTGGCGGCGGCGAGATGGGGAAGAAGAGAGGAAGAACGCGTGGTGAAAACTCCCACCCGCCAACCGCTTTGACCAAATGCAGGGGCCCCTAGATTCGGAGCCGAAATCCATGAAAACTCGGTTCGGAGGCGCGGATTCACGGGGGCCTGCAAAATCTTTTGCGGGTTGGGTAAATTTGCGGATTCTGTTCTCCGCCGTTTTGCGGTTTTCAATCCGCATCGGGCGGTTATTATGCGGGTTTGACCGTTTTGCGGGTTCTAGTCGATTTTTCATCCATACCGAACAAACAGAACTGGGTCCCCCGCGATTGACCATGGGCCAAGCCCAAGAGTACTCTGCCTAAGAGCATCTCTAGCAGTACCTGCAAATGGCCAACCCGCAAAACAATTTTAAGGGTCGGGTTTTTCGTGTTCTTGCGCGAGAAATCTGGCCGCAAAGAACAGAGCCCGCAAACGAAACTGCAAATCTGAAATTCAACACGCAGATTTTCGCGGGAACAAACTAGATAGATGTTCTTCTGCACAGATAGATTGCAACATTGTTTGTACACAAAATGCAAACCCTAGATACTAGCCTAGAACTACCCGTCGCCGCCGAAACCCTGGAACTACACAAAATTTGCTCCTCACCGGAGCCACGGGCGCGGCGGCGACGCAGCGGTGGAGGAGCTTCACTCCTCGTCGGAGACGAGGTCGATGACGGGCGGGAGATGGCTGATGATCTCCCGCTCCCGCTCCCTCCGGAGCCGGTCACACTCCGGCAAGCCGCAGCGCACCGACCCGCCGTGCCTGTACTTTCGTGCGCGGCGCTTCCGTGCCATGGCTCGGCCGAACCGGTCGTCGCCGGGGAGCGCCGCCTCTGGTTCCCGCTTCGGCGTCATGGCTCGGTGTCGCCGGATCTGTTGACGGCGACGCGAGATTTCTCGTCGGAGACGGCGGAGCACACGGCGGATTGCTCGCCGGAGGAGGTGCGGGATTGGGGATTGCAATCCGCAAATGCGGTGGGGAGCCAGATAAATAGGGGTAGGCCGTGCGGATTCACGGGCCACCGCAAAACGTTCGCGGGCCGACGCAAATATGCAGGCGCTGGTCTGGCCCAAAAATGGCTCCAAACCCGCAAACTCGCCGGAATTTTGCGGGTTCGGCCTTTTTGCGGGTACTGCTAGAGATGCTCTGAGGCGTTTTCCGACCTGGCAGGAGCCGGACTCAGTCGTGCGTGCATCGACAATACGTACATATGCAGTTAGCCCCAAACTCTCTTTCTATTTTTTATTTCCTGCAGCGTTTCGACTTAGCTGCACACGGTGCATACATAGGATGATAGGAAGCATGTCCGTCCAAACATGGACACGATGCGTGAGCACGAGTCCTTCCGGGCTCTTCTCTTTTCGGTGAATATACGAGGGGTACACAAAAATAATCATGTGACTGCAGGACTCCTTCAAGAACTCAAAGTGTTAGATACTTAGATGGATTCCAGATTGGTGGAGCAACGCACGAGACCCACGTCGTCGCTCCAATGACTCTCGAAACTGGATTTGTTCTTTCTTGGCCGTGGATTTGGCTGGCATGAACTACTCTATTACTTCTCCTTCGCGCATTTGATTGGGAGGCCGGCCGGTTGTTTTCTCGACTACTTCCTCCGTTCCAAATTAGATGTCATCCATTTGGGTAAAAGTAGATGTATCTATTGGTATAGGAGATGGATAGATGGGGCCGGCCGGTGCCAATTTCCTATTGTAAACGGGGCCTTACCTCTCTCTATCCAGGCCTGGGACGCCAACGGCAAACAGGGCATGATTGCTTTGACCGTGGAATCAAACTCGCGTTTAGTCCCACCGCTGCGTTACAACAAAAAAAACACCAGTTTATATACGGGAGTAAAGCAGCAATTAAATTGAAGGATTGTCGGCTGATTAAATGAATTCGTGGGCTAATTGAACGGGAGGAATTGTGAGGGATTGGTGGGCTGCTGATTAAACAGAATGATGATATGGATCGTCCTAATTGGACGGGAGAAATTGTGGGATGGTGGGCTGCTCTGATTCAACGGAATGATGATATGGATCCTGCCTAATTGGACTGGAGAAATTGTGGGTTGCCTAATCTGAACGGGAGGGGAGTTGGCTACTTTAAAACAAGAATAAAAAATGGAAATGGAGCATGCACAAAGATAAATTTAAATTGCGCGCACTCAAAAGATCATCTTCTCAGGAATTTAGATAGTACATACGCATAAATCTAGATATGTATATTCTAGATCTTCTTTCTTGACTATAGATTTTTAGATTTTACCAAAATAGAATAATAAAATATAAAAAAACCTATTTTCCTATTATTTATCTATTAATGTGTATTCATCCCCATAGTTTTGAATAATATGGATGTTAGTAATGAATAGGAAAAATCGTTACCTCGATGATTGTCCCAAAATAATACGGACTAGAAGGATTGGGCGCGCGTTGCCGCGCCGCTTGGTGATCATCGCCTTGTTTTGGCGCGTTTTTTTCGATGCGTCGGAATGGAGTGTCTTGTTTGTGGGATCGTCTGCTATGTATGCTGTGAGACTTGTCCAAGTGGGGTTACAGATCGTATCTGGACGCGTGTATGCGACGTGTCTCCGTGTACAAAACGGCGACAAATCCACGTTGACTGTAACACAAGGACAGGGACGAAGCTAGGAAAAAATGCCAATGGGGTCAGGCCTAATAATCCTTGGGATCATCTTCTCTAATTATTCATTAGCTAGTGCTAATTAGTAAAGGTTTTGGTGTTTGCCATTGGGGTCAGCTGACCCCAACGCCTACAAGGCAGCTCCGTCCCTGCACACGGACACAGTCTAAAAACTGATGATGCGAACAACAGAAGCGATGGAGTGCGTATATTATCTGTTTCGCACGCCACATCATACGGTACAGAAATCCTTACACATAACAAAACATAGGAAAGTCTTCCACGAAACGGTAGGTAGACATCACAGATACATCAAACGGCAACACGATGTCGTTCACTGGACACAAAACGCAGAACAACGATCACATGCGAAGAAGACACCACGTAGATAACATCTTATCCTTCTTCACTTCTTGCTCACTCCTAGGTATCACTGCAGATTTTGAACAGTTTCCATTATTTATCAGAGAGTTGCAAAATAATAACTACAGCTCACAAGTGAAAAAAGAAAGACCTAATTAATCTGCTGCAGCAATTACCTCTTCCCGTCAACATTAACGTCTAGCTTTTTCACAACCTGAGGTTTAGCGCCACCAGAGCGTCTACACCAAAGCATACTGCATTAGTCGACAATAACACTACGGATACACAAACGCATATCAAACTAACCTCTCTTTTTTTTTGTTCTCTACTGAACCCTTGCTCCTAACATGATCACTTTTGTCACCAGTTCTATCAGCGATATCCTGTAAAATAGGAAATTAAAGTTTGTTATCTTAATTAAGGAAAAAAAAACAAAGTCATTCTTGAGGAGAGAAATAGTATGCAGAAATTAACTGAATAAGGCATTTGCTTACAAGAACATCATGAGGAGGCGTCGATTGCACAGTCAAACCTACGGCTTGACGTTTTTTTCCAACACGAGAAGCGATCTCACTCTCATCGCCATCCTTTTCTTCCGAGGACGTGGACTTAGCATCGCTTATACCTACATCAATCGAAAGTATAGTAAAAACTCGGATTCATAGTCAAATTTCGGTAATACCAGAACAAAATGCTGTATGTACACCTCCAGTAATTGCATCAGATTTTCTGTTGGTATCCAAAGGCGGGTTATGAACCAAAGCTCCAACATGCATCTCAGCAATAGAGGATATATCTGCGGCAGGAGCTTCCAAAGATGTCCCCGGCGAGACGAAACTGGCATAAGATGCCCCTCCTTCCGGAAAGAACTTCAGCACCTGAAAGTCGATCTGTTCACGTCGAAGAGAGTAGCGAGATATGGTGATCTCAACAACATAGCGCCTTCCGACCAGCCTTTCCATCTCAGGAGGCATAAGAGAATTGCTATCCAAGAACTAAACAATAAGAACATCAGCTGATTTTCCAAGCAGATCTATAGCAGTGTCTCCAAAAAAGATCATATCAACCACAACTTCATCATCTCCTGCTCTGATACTGAGCTTGTACCTACATGAAGAAACAAAATGATTATAAAAAGATAAATAGATTTGACGAAATGACGTGTTGAGCAACTAATACCTTGGAGTTGCAGTTCTACAAGTGCAATGTTCTTTGGAGCATCGGAATGAATCACCTTCCTCAGTCGCGGTAGAACCACATGTATCACACGAACGGAACCACCATCTCTGTGTTGAAGGGACTTCTATAATGGCAATCTTGCACCTAAAAACTCTATTCTGCATCCCCGTGATCAACAGATCAAAGTTAACTAAACACAACGAAAATAACCTGTAACGAAATAAAAACAGCTCCATCCGATGGAAGCGAGATCTAAAAATTACCAGATGTTCATGAGGAATGAGACCCGCGAGATAGGACACAGATACATTTTCTATATCTGAGAATCCAAGTCGACGACCTTTATCCGCAATAGCCTCAATAATGTGATCCAAATCGGAAATCCTATAGTATAACAGATAATATCAGACACTATGGCTTCAACTCATTGATAAAGAAAGATAATACCATCGTCAGCTACAACTGCAGCGAAATTAAGAATGAAAAACATGACTGAGGCAACACATCAAGGCTTTATTTTTAAGCAAAATAAATTTTTAGTGTCACGCATTATTCCGTGCACTTCCTAATTTGCAGGAGCACAAATTTCACAAATACAAGCCTAGTTGACAACAATAAAAAATCCGAGTCCATATGTTTTCTGCCAATGTGCCAACTTGAAGGAGGGATAACTGAAACCTAGTCCTTTGGAGTAATAATTTGTCAGTACAACATGGTTATAAACGACTTTGTAAAAGGCTTGCAATAACTAATAGATGAAACAGTCCCTTCTCTAGAAAAACACAGCCCGTCTTGCTCATTTGCTTAACTATAGCCAGTTAAACTGAGTTGCCCACCATAGTTAATTATAAGGTACACATAAGAAACGATGTATTTAATTTTTAGTTCAGGGGCACATGGCTCACTTTGATTCTGCCCTATTACGACATTGTTATAAACGACTCTCTACAAGGCCTTCAATAGCTGATGGCAAAAGCACTCTCCACTCTACAAAAATACAATTCGGCTTGCTCATTTGATCAACTATAGCCAGTCAAGTTGAATTGCATATCACAGCCAACTATAGGCCACACATAGAAATTCAAGGGACACATGGCTCACTTCGATTATGCCTTAAATATAATAAGCGCGGAGAATTTTGCAAGGGAAGCCAGGCTTGTTTCAAAATGCACATATCTCACTGGTAGCAACATTGAAACAGAGGCTGGAGTCAAAGCTAGGAGACAGCTGGAGCATGGCTGAAAGATGCAGATTCGTAATCAAAATGCAAGTATTCAGGAACTTTATCAAATATGCGTCTCGAGACTACAGCTTGAGGTAAATCTTAGTAATACAAGAACATACAATCTTGCATCTTGAAACCACAGCCCATGGCCAACAGAATAACAGGCTCTCGTGTACTCCGCTCAATGAGAGCATCCGCATCAAAGTCTTGAGCTTTGTCACCCCACGCCCACAACCACGACCACTGCACTCAGCCCGCTCAGACGAACCAAGAAGAGGAGAAACAAGAACATCATCTGGTGGCCCAAGACGACGCCGAACAGAACCAGCCGAGGTAGAAGAACAACCATCCAAGCCCACCGGCGCTATCATACAGCAAACAAAACACTCCAGAATCACCAACGAAGCAAGACAACCAAAGCCAAAAACATCAACAATAAAGAAGCATTACCGGGGCGCTTCTGCCCACAGCCACCTCGATTCCCTTGCGTAGCCTGCATCTAAACGACGGAAAAACTACTATGTGAAGCACACCGGCGAACTCTGAACCTAAGAAAAAGGAAACATCAAAACAGCCCCAGAGCACCAAAAATAAACAAAGCGTAATAGACGAAACAAATCCATACAAGCACCGACCAGATCAAGAAAATAACCACGCAACAGACAAATCGTCAGCGGACTCCGCGAAAAAATCCTAATCTAAGAACAATACGACCCAAACAGCAAACACACAATCTGAAAAAAAATCCTGCATCGAAGAAAAATGTGACCTTAGCAAATCTTCCATCCAACGAAAACCACAGATACTTCCCACCAAAGAACCACCACGGAAATCGAAACAAAACCAGAGCTGGAAGAAGAACCGAACCTAAATAAATCCAACAGAAACCAACAACATCCCCCTTCCACCAAAAACTCACACACGCGAGCCAAGCAAACGAACACTGCCACAAGGAAAAAACGCAGGGCAGAAACAGCGTAAGAGAAAAGAGGAACGGCAAGAAACCTGCACAGCGGTGACGAAGCCGCTCCCAGCGGCCGACAGCAGCGGCTGGCGCCAACGCGGACCGGCGGCGCGGATGAACCTTCAGATCCAGGAGTTCAAGAGGCAAGCCTGCAAAATAAGAGAAGAGGAAACCTGAGAAGAAGAACAGAAGGAACATAGCACAAAAACGAATCAAGAGGAGGAAGAAGGACATGAGCACGGATCAACCAGAGGAAGAGCAAAACGCCGACCAAAACCCACCACCGCCGTCACCGAACAGAAACAGAGAAAAGAGAGGAGGCAGATAAGACGGGAAGAGCGTAGAACAGAGAAGAAGAGGCACACGCGTCAGACATGCCACCCCCCACAAACCGACCTGAGTACATCCACACACGCAACACAGAAAGACCACGCACACAGTTGCCCAGAGGGACACTGAAAAGCGGGACCAGCACCAAGCAGACCAGACACTAGAGAAAAAGAAACCTAAATCGCCGCTGACATGTGGGACCATCCCGGGGATCAACCACAGGCCTCCAATCCCAAGGAGCTTAGTTATGTTACTGATATGTGTTCGTCCAGAGAAAAGGTATATAAGCACATTGTTTTCCATTCCGCCGCAACGCGCGGGCATTTTGCTAGCGTATATAAGATTGACAATGATTTTTTCAAAAAATATATACATCCAAGTTTGAACGTGGTATCATAATTAAAACTTTTGTGGAGATAAATTGTAATTAAATTATAAAAACCAATGATGTTTATTAACACAGAATCCCATCTTTGCCCACATAAATTTTACATGCGGGTTCAATTTGGTTAGTATAGCTATAAATTACTACGTCACAAAACCAACACTATATAGACGTGCGTTGCACGTGCAATTGTACTAGTATAAAGTAATTTCTGGTGATCCAGCAGAACTAGCCTGACGGTCCAGCCCTAACACTTCAACCTTAGAAGCCTGAGATTTTACAATGCAGCAGGCACACAAAACAAGCTCGACCTTTGGCTAGTTCTGCATTTGTACATCATAATAACTAACTATGAATCAGAATAAGCAATGAGGCATTGAACGGACAAAATAGTGAAATACATACATGTTAGCTTCTAGTCCACTAAACTGGAATAATTAATAAGTAGGGATCATGTCCTAAATGAAGGATCTAGACTGGTCATCATTCTCTTTGTCCAAACTTCTTCTAGTGCCTCGACATTTCAGACTCAAACTGTTCAACCTCTTTGAAGTAACTGAAACATCCGAGCCTGCAGTGCTCTGAACATCTATTGAAGAGAAGGCGCCCCTGCTGTGGTTGTATGTATCACATGATCCTTGTCTTTGAAGTGGCGGCTTATGGGCGCTGGAACCACTCAGCCTTGCTTTAGCTGATTTAGTGAGGCCCATGTAGCTTGGCCCACTGCCCTGTCCACAGTCGGATCTCCTTTCTGATGTTGCAAAATTGCTGCCAGACATTGGAGTAACTGAAGATGTTGATGGAGCGCTCTCGTCACACACAGCGATTACGGAAGGAGGCTTCGCTGACACCCTAGTTGTGACATTGTTTCTTCTGATCTTGACTGAGCTTGCTTCAGAAAGTTTTGAGCTGACTTCGTTCATTTCGTCAATACTCTCTGAACACCGTGAGGTGGTCTGGGAAATCGATTGCTCCATAAGGCGATTCTCCCAAGGTTTTGTTGCCATCCACCCGTCCAAATAGCTCAACTGGTTGTTCCTAGTCCCATGATTCTTGATAGAAACAGCAGGAGAACTAGGTCTTCCGCTGGGGTTTGAGCTCCCCTGCTAAAGCAAACACGACATGATGTATAAACATACTGGAAGAAATGATTTCTATGACAGATTATTACAGGAGGATTTACCTGATGAGAAAGAGCATAAGCAATTGCCCTCTCTCTCTTGATTGCACCCTCACGTCTCATGTATATCTTTGATCTTACATCATCCACAGTTCCTTGAATATCACACCATCCTGTCTGAAAATGTGGAACAATACCATCCAAACATGGAGACATCAGCATCATCATTATACATTCACTTCTCTTTTGCAGCAGCAAACTGTGTTTCGTATGTTAAAAGCCAAGGAATTGTAGAGGGGTACATGATAATTAGTTGTCGTACTAGGCAATCCCTTGAAAGAATACAAATGGACAAGCCTGAATTAGCACGAACAAGTTGCAAAAATGCATTATTGGTAGCACTTCAAAGGAAGGCATACCAAACGTTGCCACTGCCCACTATGATGAGTCATACAGACAAGGCAATCATGGCCAATACAACACACGATCTCGAATCACTGCTTAAGATCAGTGGAAGCAAATGTCTATATGACCATATCCAGCTTTCATCATGAAGAGAGTAATCCTACTGCAGCAAGTCTGTATCTAGTAAAAGTAGCACACTGCATTCCTTTCAAAAACAAACAATAACATCACATCAACAGACTTGGTGCCATACCTAATTTTACTGTTGTGAATCGCCAACAAAGTGTGTACAAAGTATAATTGTTTACTTACACGAGCACATAAACATAGTGTGCATAGCATTATCATGCAAAGTAACTCAAGTCATCATGAACAAAGTGCAACAGAAACCTTGATCAGAGGATGTACCTCTAGCCTCTATCTACTGGAGTAAAAGTAGCACACCACATTCCTTTCGAAAACAAAGCAATAACATCACATCAACAGATTCATTACCCTACCTAATTTTACTTTGGCGAATCTCCATCAAGTGCATTGAAAGCACAATTCTTTGCTTGCACAAGTATACGTACATAAAAACATAATGCGCCATAACTTATTCACCATGAAAAAAGTGCAACGGAATTCTCGACAGAACAGAGCATATACCTCTGCTTCCTTGACGGGATCCGCGTGGCTCCCGCCGTCGTCGAGCGCGTCCTGGGAGTCCCGGCCGTCCGCGGACATCCGCGTGCGGCGGTCCCGCGCCCGCTCCTGCACCCGCACGAGCGCCTGCATGCACTTGACAGTGACGGCCAGCTGCTTGCGCACGCGGCGGCCGCGCACCAGCGCCTGCAGCCGCACGATCCCCCGCAGCGCCCTCAACGCCCTCCTGGCCTGCGCGCAACAAAGACGCAAGAGAAACTCTGAGAAAATCTGAAATTTTGACGGGTACAGTAGAAACGGGGGAGGGACGGCGGATGCGTACCAGGAAGCCGCGGAAGGCGGTCTGGATGCGGAGGGCCCCCCACTCCTGCCTGATGACGAGGAAGTCCCTGGGCGGCGCGCGCACCACGGCCGCGACGACGGAGCTGAGCGCGTCGGCGGAGGACGTCTCGGAGGCCGCGGCGGACGCGGGGTCCCTCCCGCCCGACGACGAGCCCCGCCACAGCCGGCTCCACTTGTTGCGGCCCTTCCCCGCGCCAGCGTGCCTCTCCTTCTCCTTCTCCGCCGCCGCCGCCGGCTTGAGCCCTACCAGCGTCTTGATCCATTTCCCCGACGCCCCCATCGATCGGTGCTCCGCCGAAGCGCCGACGAAACCGCAGATTGTTTTCTTCCCCGATGCGCCGCCCTCCTCTCTCTGGAACGAACTACCGGATAGCTCGCGAGCGCTACTCCCACGAACGAACGAACGAGGCGAGTGGGGAACGGGCCGAACGGTAGGATTTGACGTCGTGCGCCTGCTTCGGTTACGGCTTCCGAGGCGAAGTGGGGGGCAGAACCGCAGAAGGGAGAGCCGTTCGGGCGGTTTTCAAATTTTGAAATGGAAGACGAGCCCGAAGCCGCGAAAAGAAGCGGGCCGGGCCTGGGCCCGCCCGTGGAATTTTTTCGGACGCTGGCGCGTGGTCCCGCAGTCCTCGGCGGCGACAAAAAGGCCCGGCATTTGCGGCGGACGCCGTCACGCGGACGCTTTCTGCAGACGTCGTATTAGGATGATTCCAACGTGCCGATCCAAATGGACGCGCGTTTGGTCCGCGTTTTGTCCATTTGGATCGGGGAACGGACGCGCGTCTGGGCCATGTCCGCTCCTTTCTGTCCAGTGCCCTCAACGGTGCCGACACATTGAGTCCGCTTGTCAATTTTATTTCCTAAACTTTTTTTAATACTAAGATTACATTTAGAAACTGAAATTACATAGTTAAATCTAGAACCTTCTCCTAACATTAAACCCTAAAACCTAAACCTAAACTTGAAGGAAATTAATAACCGACCACCGGTCGGCAAGGGGGAAGATCAAAGAGGGGCTGCGGCTTTGAGGAACGTCACGCAGCATGCCCGTTCTGCAACGGACTTGCTGGCTCTTCCTTCATCGCGCCCATGGCCAGCCAGGGCTGGCTGACTCAATCTTCTTTGATCATTTTGTAGCTACGAAACACGTAGCGGGCGCCGGTATTAGTGGAAAATGAACCGCACATAGGCGGCCACGGCCTCGGCTCCTTTCGCGGTGGAGCTGACATCAGGCGGAGCTGCCTGCTCCTTTCGCGGCCTCGGCCGCCGCCAAGGCCTCCCGGTGCCGTTTGCGGCCTCGCCGCGCGCTTCTTGGACTATTCGGCGCGGCGCATTTGCTTCATCTCCTCCTCTACTGCAGCGTCGGCACAGGCGCGCGCGGCGGAGATGAACGCGGCCGCCCTCTGCGCGTTCAGCTGCATGTGGGCTGCATCCACCGCCTCCTCCTCGGTGATGTGAGCAGGGCCGCCCACGCCAATGGGAGGCTCCGGCGGCGCGCCATCCCCCGCGACACCGGCCGCCGCGACAGCAGCCGCCGCCACACCGGCGGCGTACTCTTCTTCGTCGCTGTCGGCGCAGTCCGCGAACGCCGCCTCCACCGCACTCCTCTGGGCGTCCGTCAGGCGCGGACGCGGCGGCTGGAGAATCATGCCGGCCCATGCCGGGCTGGTCGCCATCCGGCGCGAGAAGCTGCCGCGATAGCACCCGCGCGCGCTCATACGCGCTCGCTCGGCCTCGTCCACCAGATGCGGCGGCGGCGGCGGCGGATCCATTCCGGCGCGTGGATCCGAGCTTGGAGATGGTGGCCGCCGTGGCTAGGGTTTGGCCGGCCGGCGCGATTGGGAGGAGTGCTAGGGTTTGTGCCCTAGGGTTTGGCCGGCCGGCGCGATTTATACAGCTCCACCGCCCACAGTTATTACGGGTAGGTGGCCGTTGGGGTCGATGCCACGCGGGGCCAGGGCGGACACGGGGAGGATGCAGGAACGGTCCGCTCGCGTCCGGGCCTGACGCATCGGTGACCCAAATTTGGGCCAAGAATGCGTCGCGGCGGACCAAAAAACGGACCGCGGTCCGTTTGCGTCGCGCCGTTGGGCCGTGTTTTTGGCTCCCGCGGACAGGGACGGACGCGCGCGGACTCGATGGGTCGCCCCGTTGGAGTCATCCTTAGCTTCCCGACGGACGCTGCCATGTGGAGCCGCTTTGGTGGCGCCTTTGGCCGGAGGTGCATGGCCGGATCTGGACCGTTGGGTGGGAATGCCCATTCCCGGCCCGTGATTTCGCTTTTATTGTTCGGATGCGGCGCGCGGACGGAGCCCTGGATCGTGGGCCCTGGAGGCAGGAGCGGGCCCGTGTGTCGCAACTTTGTTCTGCTCTGTTTCTGATGAACGCTTGGCTAGCTGAATCCCCAGACTTTTTTTTTGTATTCCAGCATTTTTAAGTAATCAATGAAGTGGCGGCCGTTATACTAAAAAAAATGATGAACGTTTTGCTTTGGTGTCGACTGGCGAAGTGAAAGCTAGGGGGCGGGGCTAGCTTGCGCGCGCGAGCACTCGCGCGGTCTCCGACAGGGCTACGTGCGCGTTCCGACAACCTCACGTGCGGAGGAAGAGGAGGTCGCCCCCGCCGCCGGCGCCGGCCGAACCGCTTGCCCCGCCACCCGCGGCCGGCCGCGCTACCGCGCCCGCCTCGCCGCCCCGCCCTGCTCAAATCTCCACCTCCGCCGGTCCGCCACCGCCCCCGACCATCCCTCTAAAGCCCCCGCACTCCGTCTTCTCCGGCTCCGGCCACCCACCCCGCACCCCCCGAAGATAAGTCTAGTCTCGCCGGCCGCCTTCTCCGCCACAGCTTCGCAGCGGCGTCGCCGGCGCCTGCTCGGCCTGGCCGCGTCTCTCGGAAGGAAGATTTGAGGAGGAACGAGGAAAGAGGAAGGAGAAGGACGCTGGGTCGGGAGGAAGAACTGGGGAGGAATGGGGAAAGAGAAAGGATAAGGAGGCGCACGTGGGTGGGACCCACGCCTTCTGCGCGTCACGTGGAGCGCGCAACCGCTTGCGCGGTCGACATGTAGCCTTCTCGGAAGCTAGGCGCGGCTGACGGTAGGCTGCGCGGTCATCGTCGGCGTGTGACATTGATTGCCGGCGATCACGAGAAACCAGCAGGAGCGCGTCACATCTGCGGCGAACGGTGTAAGGGCGACTCCAATGACCTGATCTCTTTTTTTTTAATTGTACGCGCCCAACATACATTATTGATAAAAGTAAGTACGGATACATAAATGACACGAAGATAAGCGACATAAAACTAGGAGAGAAAAACCAATCAAACTGTTGCAAACTGCCACCATCGCAAGTCGCAACTATCAAGCTTCCACGTACTCCGCCATTGTCGGACAAGAAGAACACCAACAATTGGTTCACATCACGAGAAACCAGCGGGGAGAGCCACTGCCGCCAGGGCGGGAAATCCTGCACTGCCGAGTGTCTATGGGCTAATCAGTCACGACTGGTGTAATGCTCTTCTGTGCTGGAGTTCTTTTTTGAAAAATGAACGGAAAGAACAAAGCTCACGTGAAGCTTGGTTACCCTTCTACTCCCTCCGACGAGAAGACAAACTTCAGGTCCAGAGTGTCGTCCTCACCCCTCTCCTCGCTACAGTCCGGAGAAGGCGAACTTTTGAGAGTCCACCGCCAAATCCACCTCGCAGCCGGTGGGGCGTGGGTTCCTCCCTCTCCGTCGGCCGCTCCGGCGGCGGGATGGTGGGGGAAGCCCGCTCCACGGCTTGTACATAGGTTAGGGTTAGGTGTGTGTCCCACCGGCGGCGCTTGGGAGGCGGAGGTGCGGCGGGTGCGGTGTTTGCTGTCGGCGCGGAGCCTCTTCGACGGCGGTGCTCTTTGGAGGACGGCCGTCTCGCGCGCGACTTGTGGGAGCCCGGGGATCGGCGGATCTGCTTGGCTCTCTCCACCACGGCCGGATCTGGGAGCGATGGATCCGGATGTGTTCATCCTGGAGGTAAGTGTTGAAGATCTGCGCGGCGGCGCCGGCGGCTGCGACAGTAGTCTCTTCGGAGGCGGTGCGGAAGACTTCCCGCCTGCCTGGTGGTGGGCTCCGACGATCCATGGTTTGGGGAGCTTGGGCAGCGGCGCGTCAACGGCAGCTTCGTCGTCGTCTCCGTCATCGGGACTCAGTGGACCTCGTTGTAATTTTACCTTTGTTCTGGATCTTTCTGTAAGAGTACGGATCTGATGTACTTTCCTCCTTTCGCAAATAAAAAAGTTGTTTCCCGCGACACTTTTGGCAGATAAGAGGGAGTATGTAAATGCATAACGGTGCAATAGAGTTGTTAGACACGTAGTGCCAAACATATCAACACGAGTTTGAATCCTCTCAGGAAATAATTTCATGAATTGTTTATAGGAAACAAACAAGATTCATGAATTATCATGACGGAGATCTCCTTGGATTTTCAATTTATTTTACTTCACTTTTATGTCCAGCTGACAGCTGTTAAGTTTTCCAAAAATCATAAAAACACATTTTCTGCATTTAGTTAAGTTTTGATTGTTTTCAATCTCATTCTAATAGTCCGCTCATGCAGTTGAGTTTGGGACACAAAACAATTCCTCTCTGTTGTGTAGGAGGTACGAAGGTTCCTCCGAAATTAATATAAAGCTCAAGTCACTCTTGTGGAGAAAACGCTTGGTTGATGCATCACTCCACGCTTAGAGTCCCAACGAGTGGTACACAATTAACATTTGTTGCCATCGAGAAAGTTTTATGGCGCTGTTACTATGTACTCCCTCCGTTCCAAATTAATTGACTTGATTTTGTCTAAATATGGATGTATCTATACTTGTTTGATGTCTAGATACATCCATGTGTAACAAAATGTGTGTCAATTAAATCCGAACGGAGGGAGTAGTTAGCAATTGATGCTCACATAAGTTCCTTCCTATCAGCAACACCAACTTTTCCGGCGTCGTCGCTGGAAAG
This sequence comes from Poa pratensis, assembly GCA_947311845.1. Classification (NCBI taxonomy): domain Eukaryota; kingdom Viridiplantae; phylum Streptophyta; class Magnoliopsida; order Poales; family Poaceae; genus Poa; species Poa pratensis. The sequence goes on along the minus strand of CAMZMU010000027.1, from coordinate 46,549,466 downwards.
TTAGCAGTCACGGAAGCTAACCTCGGTGCGAGCTCACCTTTCTTATTTTGACCCCGCAAAGTAAATTTAATTGTTTAATTTTAGTTTTTTGGTCTTGTCTCTGTTAATTGAAAAGCATAAAAATTCAGTTTTGCATCTACATTAAAATCAACAAAAATGAATATTTTTTACTTTCATTACTAAGCATGTCTCTATATAGTAAAGTTGAAAAGTGTTAAAGGATGAGGCCGGGGCCATTGATCAATTATCATGATAATTTCTATTTGAAGCTTGGGTTACAATTTGTAAACTCGTAAGATAGTCATAAGCTACACGCTCATTTGCTTATTTATTTTTATTTTTCCTTTTGAGTTTTTTCTTGATGTCCTTATCATTTTTTTTGTGTTATTTTAATTTCATAAAAATAAGACAGCAAGTTTAACCCATTTGATTTTTCTTTGATGCTTATTTAGTAATGGTTTTGTTGTTTCAACAAGTTGATGTTCACATATGCTAGACGTTGTAGTTAGTTCCCTAAAGGTAGAATTTAGTCACCGGACAACAAAATTATGGTCTTGCTATGGCGGCACCGTGTGTTGAACAAAACTAATGCTTTCATAGCTTATCGTCCATCACGTGAGCGGTGATCTTACCTTGGCGATGAGGAGGGTGGGGAAACATTTGCTTCCTGCTCACCACAAGTGGTGGATGTCATTTTTCTAGATGTTGCAGGTTAGATATCACCGTGTGAGGTAAGTCAGGTCGATTCAAAGGTTCAATCTTGATGACTTCGGATTAGGGGCGTCAGTAGGAACGTTCATGAATACATTCATGTCATAATTAAAGTTAGGCTGGTTGCGGTAGGGGAGCGGCGACATCGCCGACAGATCGCTCTAGAGGTGGTGGTCGTTAGGTGGTCGAAATTTTTTGAGGTAATTTTTATTATATATTTTTGAACCTTTTTAGGGGGTTTCGTTAAAATTTTATAATGGATCGAGTTCGTTGTCGTAAAAAAGAATAAGAGGAAATTAAACTGATCCAGAAATAACGGGCTCGGCCTGAACTTGACAAAGCGAATCTTTCGGCCCACATAGACGAACAAAAAAAAAGGAATAAGAGAGTGCTCGAACAAAATACTCTTCCGTTTTAAGGTTTTGTCTTTCCTGCTCCGGTGAGCCCGGAGGAGTCCAAGAAAACCGGAGACGCCATAGAGATCAGAACATTTCGTTGTGACGCGCGAGCTCGTCGCAACTGGGTGAACGGGAACGAAACGACCGCTGCTGGCGGTGGGATGACGACGACGGTAGATCAGGAGGGGGATCCAATCCTAGAACCAGTGGAGAAGTTTGATGATCTGTTACAACGGCTAGAGATCACATAATATGATATAGATGCTATTGATCTCTTGGATCCGTGATTCTGGTGGCAATTTCATAGCCGCATCATGTGATTACAAGCAACATGCCATTGATGCCTCGATAATGGAAGCGGTCTTCGCTTGGCTGAGGGTCTTGGATGCAGGTCTATTAGTGTTGAATATGACTCAATGTAACTAGTAGAAGCTGTAGTCAATCCTAATGACTACAGATGTACTGGAGCAGTGACCATTGATGATTGCCGAGAAGTGCTGATGACTCTAGGCAGAACAGTTTTACAGCACTATCCGCGCGAGGCTAACCAAGCTGCACACGAGTTGGCTCGCCGAGGTGCTACACATGATGATGTACCAAATTTCCTTTCTTCTGTAATTCGAAAGGATCTAGTTATCATTCAACACGGTAAATTTGAAAAGAAAAAGGAAGAAGAGAGCCAGAGCAGTTCTAGATTAAGAGAAAAGCATTGACGGGAGACAAAATCCTGAACGTCGAATGACCGAGTATCACGGAAATTTCTAGGCAGGAGCACGACACGGGACACAATGCTTTCCTGGCACCGGGCGCTGATATTTAAGGTTTGGTCGCGAAGATTCTCCCGCATATTACTCATCGTCCACCGCCACTCCGACCTCAATATTTTTTGTCTCGAAAAGAAAATCACGGGCAAGAGGAATACGCAAGCGACTCCGTATTCGTCAGGTCCTCGCCGCGGTCAAATCCGGCGGCGGCGGCGGAGGCGGAGGCGGGACCTCGGTGCGCGTGCCCCCGTCCGGCGGGAGCGGGATCCTTCGGGCCGGCGCCCCGGGAGGATATTCTTCGCGCTGGGGGGGTGCTTGATTTGGATGAAAGGAGCGCGCCGTCGGCATGGGCACCCCCTCCCAGGGCTCGGCTGCCGTGGCGGCGGCCCGGGTCGACCTCTGCGCGCTCGACCTCATGCCCGTCTTCGCCAAGGAGATGGTTGCCGGCGGAGTCGCCGGCGCTTTCTCCAAGACCGCCATCGCGCCGCTCGAGCGCCTCAAGATACTGCTACAGGTTCGTTCTGCTTACTCTCGCGCGCACAGGAAATAGGCCCGTACTACTAGTATATTACCGCGTTCAATCCAGTCTTCGTCGCATGGGCACATTGGCGATTGATAAAATGATGAACTCCATGGGACTCCAGTATTGTTTGCGGCGATTCGCTAGTAATTCCCTTTGTGGATTTCCCATTCGTATGTGGCTTTAGGCATGATTTAATTCAGGATGTCAACGTCAAAATTGTCGGTCGAAAGGTGATTTTGAAGCCTGTGAATGTGATAGCCCACGCTTTAATGCATGCCTTCGTAGCCACGAAAATAGTGCTTTCATGTGATGCAATGAAAGGTACTGATAGCACATCTCTCAACAGAAGTTCTCTAAGTTAATGAAACTGATGCACACGTGTGCTTTGGGCATCAGTTCTGTTACAATAGAACATAAGTTTTCGCCGTCAGTGAAACTGATGCACGAAGGACACTTGGGAGTTGCAGGCTTGCAGCACATCAGGCTGTGCTAGAGGAGCTTATACATTCTGTACAGCATGCCACGGTCTATTAAAAATTATACGTTTCTCCATTCAGCAGATTGTAGCTATCCGTTGTCTTTAGGACCGAGTCGCTGAGATATGACCTGCCAAATGTTACTCAGGATCCTGAAATCTTGTCCATGCAACTTGTGGTGATAAATTTTCCTTTTTATTTTTCTTTAAGAAGGCTATTCTTGATGTGTGGGTAGCAAGTTCAGTTTCAAGAGGATTGGTCATGTCTGCTCCCATTGGCCTTGTATATGCAAAATGCGACAGTAACTACCAGCTACTTGATTATTTTTGCATGCCTAATTTGCGTTTGATATTATTTTGGCAGTATCACCAGTTCTCATCTAAATGACAATAGTTGCTAACATATGCCCCAACTTGTGATTCTACTTGCAGACTAGAACAAATGAGTTCAGGTCTCTCGGAGTTCTCAGATCCTTGAATAAACTGAGAAAACATGATGGTGTCTTGGGCTTTTACAAGTATGTAGCTATTCAACTTATTTACCTGTACAATATTTTTACACAACATGCATTTAATATTAAATAGCTGACCATGTCTTGATACCACTTCAGGGGAAATGGTGCCAGTGTGTTAAGAATTGTTCCTTATGCTGCATTGCATTACATGGCGTATGAGCGGTACAGGTGTTGGATCTTGAATAACTGCCCCTCACTTGGCACAGGACCTGTGGTAGATCTATTAGCAGGCTCAGCATCAGGAGGGACTGCAGTCTTGTGCACTTACCCCTTGGACTTGGCTAGGACCAAGCTTGCCTTCCAGGTATTGTACTGTGCATCTGTTTGTTGTCTCCTTTGCTCCTCTCCTCAGCTTGCTTGCATTTTGGTATTCTTATTACTGTATACTTCTGTGCTTGCGTGTTCATACTGAATTACAGTGCATGACCCTAGTATTCAGTAACAAATTGGTTTCCTAATGAAATAATTAATCAGTGTTGTATTTTTAGAATCTATTCCCTTAATGTTGAGCATTGGTATTCCCTCTTTTTGCAAAAGGATCTTGTTTATCCTATTGAAACTTTGACCACTAATATATATGCAGGGTTCAGTTGCTACTGCGAAAATGATATCCAACACTCAATACAGATTTGTGAAAAGCACGCATATAGCTTTATGACCCCCGTGCTCTCTGCCCAGGCTTACACACATATGCACGCATGCGCGTAAACTCCATGTAAAACTGCATGAACAGATATATGCCCCCTGATTGTAGAAAACTAGGTAGGTTTACACCTTGAGACAGTTGAGGGGGTGGTTTGACTGACATGGATGTTGGTTTGCCACTTATGTATCTTAAATTTCCAGATTTAGCTATGATGATACACTGTCTTCTAGATATTTTCTGATCATTCATTTTGTTAAGGATTTCAGTATTTGATGGCACATTAGTTCATTATGTTGAAGGAGGAATCTTTCTTATTTGCAACAACTGGTTAGGATGTGGCTGGGCTGTTGGAAAATTTGGTCATGTAAGTTGCACGGACGGCAAAACCATATCACATTAGCAACCTGGCATCTAAAACCTCCTCAGGGTATAATTTGACCTACTTTTTTAAGTTAGGGAGGCCGAACACCCCATTTTCTTGCACAATGGATTAAGTAGACTTTCGCATAGTTCAGTGCATAAACTAGAAAACCTATTTTTCAAATCGTATGTATCCTGTTCAAGTATTACATTATGCTGCTGTGAGAAAACAACACGTATTGTGCAAGTTCAGGGAGGCACATTAGCAACCTGGCATCTAAAACCTCCTCAGGGTATAATTTGACATAGTTTTGTAAGTTAGGGAGGCCGAACACCCCATTTTCTTGCACAATGGATTAAGTAGACTTTCGCATAGTTCAGTGCATAAACTAGAAAACCTATTTTTCAAATCGTATGTATCCTGTTCAAGTATTACATTATGCTGCTGTGAGAAAACAACACGTATTGTGCAAGTTCAGGGAGGCACATTAGCAACCTGGCATCTAAAACCTCCTCAGGTATAATTTGACATAGTTTTGTAAGTTAGGGAGGCCGAACACCCCATTTTCTTGCACAATGGATTAAGTAGACTTTCGCATAGTTCAGTGCATAAACTAGAAAACCTATTTTTCAAATCGTATGTATCCTGTTCAAGTATTACATTATGCTGCTGTGAGAAAACAACACGTATTGTGCAAGTTCAGGGAGGCACATTAGCAACCTGGCATCTAAAACCTCCTCAGGGTATAATTTGACATAGTTTTGTAAGTTAGGGAGGCCGAACACTCGATTTTCTTGCACAGTGGATTAAGTAGACTTTCGCATAGTTCAGTGCATAAACTAGAAAACCTATTTTTCTAATCGTATGTATTCTGTTCAAGTATTGCATTATGCTGCTGTGAGAAAACAATACATATTTGTACAAGTTCAGGGAGTAGTAAACTAGTAAACCATATTGCCGCTCTAAGATGCTACCTAAACTCTAAATTGTCCATTAGCCATCTCTTGTAACAAGTATGTTTCTTCCTCGATACAATTATTTTGGTTCCAAGAATGCTGTTTCCAAGTTCTAGGGAGATGCCTTTTGTTGCTTGAAATGCAATTGTTTTTAACTTCATCCTGTTGTGCTGAACTTGTTTGAATTCGCTTGCAGGTCAATAACTCAGACCAGCCTAGCAGTGGTTTGAAAAGGCCAAAGGGTCCACCAACATATGGAGGAATAAAAGATGTCTTTAGAGGTGTTTATTCAGAAGGTGGAGCGCGAGCCCTGTATCGTGGAGTAGGTATTGATATAGACTTCTTATGCTTTAGTTCTTATTTGAACGTGATCTGTGCTTGATATGAACTTTATATGTATATATATATATTCTTATTTTGCTTTTGTTTTAGGTAAGTTCATTACCTTTTATTTTCACTGTGATTGTCTGGTTGTTATATTTTGTCGATGTCTCAATCTGAGCTTGCTGCATTCAGGTCCAACGCTCATGGGAATACTTCCTTATGCTGGTCTTAAATTCTACATATACGAAGGGCTGAAGGCACACGTACCTGACGATTACAAAAATTCTGTCACGTTAAAACTGTCCTGTGGCGCTGCAGCTGGTTTATTTGGCCAGACTTTAACCTACCCATTAGATGTAGTCAGGAGGCAAATGCAGGTACTTTATTTATTCCATAAACCACTTCATATTCTTAGAAGATCATATTAAATGTTCTTAACAACTCTGCCAACTGTTTATCATGTTTATATAATTGTATTTGCATCTATCTTTAGGTTCAAAGTCACGTACAACATGATCAATTTGGTGGCCCGCGAATAACGGGTACATTCCAGGGGCTTAAGGTCATCAAACAAACACAGGGATGGAGACAATTATTTGCTGGTTTGAGCCTTAATTATATCAAGGTAGTCCTGGTTATAATCCTTTACAGTTCGTTTCTAGGTTACTTCAAGAATAGCATATTTAGTTTTAAACATGCCAACCAATCTTGTCTTTTATGCTGCTACTGCTCATTAGACTAAGTCCTTGATAGTCTGAATGTTCTAGGAGAACTTGCACTCTGTTCTGCTGTAAGAGCCTGCCTGAATTATGCTTGCATTCACAGGGCCTGACCTTTACATGTCATGATGATAGATAGAAAGAATGATACTATCAAGTATCTCACAAATTGTTGAACCCCTTTTGCCAGCAAACCGTTGTCATTGAGTAGATTACTCCATGTAGTACTTAGAAACCTTACCTAGAATGTTTTCATTTTTGTTGTGTTCCAGTTATAAATTCCACAGAAGTTTCACATTTTGCACTTGTCAGTTGATGTCTCATTGACATGCAGATCCATATCCATCTATTTAGTCTCACGTTTGGCTGGAAGATACTTTTCTGCTGGCGCTTATATACTGGTAATTTTGCAGGTGGTACCCTCAGTGGCAATTGGTTTCACCGCATATGACACAATGAAGCATTTGCTGAAGATACCTCCTAGAGAGAACATAAAGTCCGATCAAGGTTCTACTTAAAGTTTCCATCCGCAAGAAAAGACACATCCGCAAAGTGTTTGTGAAGCTTGGAGCCTCAAGACCATCACTGTGTTACGCAGTAGCTATGTTTGCATACTTACCCCATCTGACATATTCTTATCATTATATTGTTTTCAGATTTTTTTTCCCATTTATTCTTTGACATCTAGTATATTTTATCCACTTGGTGGATAGTATTTGACAATGAAATTGCAGAACTGGTCTTGAGCATCATTTATTTTCGGTTCCAAAATTGGCAATCCACTTGTTTTCATTCGCGTATGTTAGCACGCTACACGATGATTTTAAAGATTTTGTACCCGAAGGCCCATCTTTTGAACAGTGCGGGCTTTTGTATGCAACTTTGGGTGCTGAGAACGTTCGGAATTTCGGATATTGTTTGCATGCCATACTATGGTTAGGTCGCAGCTGTTTGTATGGCATACGCTGGTGAAGCTAGTACCGGCGCTGTAGAAAATTTTCATGAGCTAAATAAATTAAGCTTCTTCTTGTGGCAAGATTGCGAGTGTACAACTACAATTTATATTGCCAATTGATGGTTACTCTGGTTTCAGTTAGTACTGCATACTCTTGTCTGTGGTTTGGTCTGCTGTATTCGCGTATGTTTGCACTGAAAGCGTTCGGGCGGGTAACTGAACGAATGCATAAACTGTACTGTCTGTAGTAACAATGTGAAAAGCCCAGACGCCGGCTTGTGCACCGTGGTGATGAATAGTTTTAGCCTGTATCTTAATCTTGTGCGCCTTCATGCTTGGTGTTAGTTTCCTATGATCCTCAACATGCGTAGATCATCGTGTTCATGTGTGATAAACAGAGAGGGAGAGGGAGAGATTGGAGTACCTTCTCCGTGGGTCGACGAACTCGAGCCTGAGGCCATGGTGGCCGAGGCAGTGGTGGCGTGGCGGTGCTGTGGCGGCGGTGAAGCTTCCCGTCGGCACATCGCTAACCCTAGATCGGATTGGGGTTGTCGGTGGGGTGTGGCGGCGCACAGTGAACCTCGTACCGTGTGCCCGCCGGCCCCCACCTCTTTATATGGCGCTGGCGACAGGGGCCCACCAACCATTAGGGTTGGGCGCCCCCGATCAGGGCGCAGTCAAAGGGCCCGGTGGGCCGTTGGGCCCACACGGGGTGGAGATCAATCTAACATTCTCCCCCTTGATCTCAACTTTTACTTTTAACTTTATACTTTCATTTTATCGTTTCGTTACAGATTAGTACATAGAGCATGTTTCATCGTCACAGCTCAATTGCCGATAGAATCAGACAGCCACATATACTCAGTTTTGAAACAATCTGTTACTTTTGGGCCTCTATGATCCAGGAATCATAGGCTTTCCATTAATCCCATGCCGGCTATGTGTTTCTGGAACACATCGGGTGGTAAGCCTTTCGTTAGCGGATCCGCAAGCATTTCCTTTGTCCTTATATGCTCGAGACTTATAGTTTGATCCTGGATCTTATCTTTCACAACATAATACTTTATATCTATTGCCTTTGTAGCATTACTCGACTTGTTGTTGTGAGCATAGAATACTGCGGGCTGGTTGTCACAGTACATCTTTAGTGGTTTGTCAATACAATCTACCACTTTCAAGTCGGGTATAAATTTCTTTAACCATATCGCCTGTCCCGTGGCCTCATAACATGCTATAAATTCTGCATACATCGTGGATGCAGCAACTAATGACTGTTTGGAGCTTTTCCACGAAATAGCCCCTCCTGCGAGAGTGAACACGTACCCTGACGTGGACTTCCTATCATCTTTGTCTCCCGCAAAATCTGCGTCTGAATACCCTCTTAGTTCTAGGGAATCAGATCTTCTATATGTTAGCATGAGGTCTTTTGCGCCTTGTACATAACGCAATGCTTTCTTTACCATGTTCCAGTGTTCATGGCCTGGATTTTCTTGATATCTACCGAGTACCCCGGTGATAAAAGCTAAGTCAGGGCGAGTGCACACTTGTGCATACTGTAAGCTTCCAACAGCCGAAGCATATGGTACTGCTTTCATTCGATCGATCTCATATTGACTTTTGGGACATTGAAATTTCCCAAAACTATCGCCCTTGACTATCGGAGCAGGTGATGCGCTACTTTTATGCATATTATATTTCTTTAGAACCTTTTCTAAATATGCCTTTTGTGATAGTCCTAGCACTCCATTCTTTCTATCCCGGTGAATTTCTATGCCCAAAACATATGAAGCTTCACCAAGATCTTTCATATCAAAATTTGAGGACAAGAATTTCTTTGTTTCTAGTAGTAGACTGACATCATTGCTTGCAAGCAAGATATCATCCACGTACAGAATTAGGAAAATATATTTCCCACTTTTAAACTTTGCATAAATGCAGTTGTCCTCAACATTCTCTTTAAATCCAAAACTTTTAATTGTATTATTGAACTTTAAATACCACTGTCTAGAGGCTTGCTTTAACCCATAAATGGATTTCTTTAGGCGGCATCCCATATGTTCCTTCCCCTCCATGAAAAAACCGTGGGTTGTTTCATGTAAACATTTTCTTCTAAATCTCCATTTAGAAATGCCGTCTTTACATCCATTTGATGCAACTCTAAATCAAAATGCGCAACTAGTGCCATGATGATTCTGAAGAATCCTTACATGAGACCGGAGAAAATGTCTCATTGTAATCTACCCTTCTCTTTGCGTAAAGCCTTTTGCCACAAGTCGCGCTTTATACTTTTCAACGTTCCATTGGAGTCATACTTAGTTTTGTAGACCCATTTGCAGCCTACTGTTTTGGCTCCTTTAGGAATTTCCTCTAAATCCCAAACATTGTTAGAACTCATCGATTTCATCTCGTCTTCCATGGCTTCCAGCCACTTCGAAGAGTGAACGCTTCTCATGGCTTCTTCATATGAAGTGGGATCTTCTTCCATATGAACTGTTTCTGTATTATAAACTCTATAATCACTAGAAATAGCTGATTTCCTAGCTCTTTTAGACCTTCTAAGAGTCTCATTCTCTGGCACATCATGTGTCTCAACGTGCGACTCTTCTTCTAAATGTGGCTGTCGTCGCTCCCTTTCATGCTCAACAACGGGTTGAGTCGGTCCTGACGGACAGGTTCCGAATCTTGCCTCGTTGTGGTCACGGGTGGAGTTACAACAGGTGCTTGCACCACAACCTCTGGGATTATCGGTGCAGGTACAACAGGTAGGGCGAAAAATGGCTCATGGATCATCGGAAAAGGTGCACACACCCTCTTCTCCTCAAGATCAATTTTCCGGCCTACCATGCTCCCCCTCATCATTTCGTCCTCCAAGAAGACCGCGTGTCTCGTTTCTACAAACTTTGTGTATCTGTCTGCACAGTAGAAACGATAACCTTTTGATCTATCAGGATAGCCAATGAAATGGCAAGTTACTGTTTTGGGGTCTAACTTTGCAAATGTGGATTAAAAACTTTTGCCTCAGCTGGGCTCCCCCAGACTTTCAAGTGGCGTAGAGAAGGAACTTTCCCTGTCCACAACTCGTACGGTGTTTTGGGCACCGACTTACTTGGTACTCTGTTGAGAATGTGAATGGCGGTTTTTAACGCCTCCATCCATAATCCCAATGGCAGTGTGGAATAACTCATCATACTGCGCACCATATCCATAAGAGTACGGTTACGCCTTTCAGCTACTCCATTTTGCTGTGGTTCGCCCGGCATAGAATACTGGGCGACTATTCCATTTTCCTGTAAAAACCTTGCAAAAGGTCCAGGTACTTGACCATATGGAGTGTGCCGACCGTAGTACTCCCCCCCACGGTCGGACCTGACTATTTTAATTCTTTTATCATGTTGATTTTCAACTTCAGCTTTGAATATTTTAAATTTATCCAATGCTTCAGATCTTTCTTTAATTGGATAAATATAACCATATCGGGAGTAATCATCTGTGAACGTTATGAACGAGTCATAACCATCCACACTTTTCACCGGAAATGGTCCACATATATCAGTGTGAATAATTTCTAGTGTCGCGTGCTTCGGTTTGCACCCTTTTTAATTTGTTTTACGTATTTTCCTTTTATGCAATCTATGCATTGTTCAATATCTGAGAACTCTAACGGAGGAAGAATTCATTTTTAACGAGGCTTTCTATTCTTCCCCTCGAAATATGGCCTAATCGACAGTGCCATAACTTCGAAGAGTCATGAGTTCGCTTTCTTTTCTTTTGTTCTTTGTTCGACAAGGAATTTGTTCATTCACATTACTCACAGAATGCACTTTTTCACGCAAGGATAACAAATAAAGCTTATCATGAAGTAAAGCAATACCCACACAAGCATCTTTAAACCATATGGCACACTTGCCATGACCGAAATAACATTCATAACTGTCTTTATCCAAACACGATACACTTATTAAGTTTCTGTGAATCGAAGGAACAAATAAAACATCTCTAAGCATAATATTGAAACCATCAGCTAGCTCCAAGGAGATGTCGCCAACAGCTTCAACTTCTGCTTGAACTCCATTTGCGACTTCAATGTGTCTTTCGCTTCTTTGCAAAGTCCTTGTCGAATGGAATCCCTGTAAAGAATTTGCAACATGAACAGTTGCACCTGAGTCAATCCACCAAGTAGATTTTGAAAACTGTGTATACAGGGATTCATTTACAAAAGAAACTGTGTCTTACCTCTCTTGGCCATTATCATCTTGAGCCAATCTGGGCAATCTTGCTTGAAATGCCCTTTCTTCTTGCAGTGGAGGCAGGTGTCTTTGTCCACTTGCTGAAACTGCTGGGGACCTTTGCCATGTGGCTTATACTGGTGAGGACCTTTGCCATATGGCTTAGAAGGGGAACCGTTGTAGTTCCTGTTCTTGTTGTCCTTCACAAAGTTCAAGGAGCCCCCATTCTGGGACTTCAGCCTTTCCTCTTCTTGCGACAACATGGCAATGGTCTTTTCAATGTCCCATTTTTCAGGCGACACATTGTAGTTGATGATGAAATTTTCAAATTGTGGTGGCAGTGAAGCCATCACCAAGTGAACTATGAGTGCAGGCTTGAGCTCCAGATCAGCCTCCATGGACTTAAGCTTAGCAGCCATGTTGCTCATTCTGAGAATGTGCTCCCTTATGCCATGTGAACCTCCATGATACTTTTCTGTCACCAGCTGTTGAGCAGCTGGGTAGCATATGTCTTTGAAGAACCAGTAAACTGGCTCTTTATCTTTTGGAGATACTCTCCCACAGAGGTACACTCTTCAATTGAGCCCACAATAGCGTTCTCAACTGTGTTCTTTATGAATGCCATGCACTTTTTGTTGGCGTTCACCCACTTTTGGTTCTCTAGGGTGTAACCCATCTCTACTGGACCATAGTCCAGCTGCTTTTTCTGCCAAGCAGAATCATCATCATCAGATGCTCTCACTGGCTCTGCTGGCTTGACTGGCTGTGGAGTACTCACAACCCAGTCGACCTCAGCGCAGACAAAAGCCAGCTCGACTTTCTTCCACCACTCAGCGTAGTTGTCACCCCTGAGCGTCGGAACGTCCTTGAGGCAACTCATCAGGTGAAAACTTCCTGAAACCACAAGGATATAAGATAACAAAAACAATTGCATGTAATAATCCAACGTTGGTATAAATTAAAACATACAACCGTTTGTGCAATTAAAACTATATTACCGTTGGGCAATAAAAGAAATAAATGCACCTTTAAACAGATCATATGATCATGCTATTAACAACGTTGGTCATTTAACAACAAAATCATAATCATCATTAAATCACTTTATCATGCTTTCAATTCTCACTTTAAATCATAATAATGCTATTAATAACGTTGGTCAAATAATAGCAGAATCATAATCAGCATTAATATCATTTTAATCATGCCTTTAATTTTCACTTTATTGCTTTATGCAATTTCTTTTAACTATTTGCAGCGGAAACTTTAAAAATGAATAAAAATTCATAAACTTTTATACTTTTAACAAGTATTCACTTTTCTTTCTTCTGTTTTCCTAAACAAAATTTTCGTTGGATAAATTTGGATAGGAAAAACAGAATTATATTTGCCCAAAAAATGGACCAAAACAAATAAAAACTTGCTTCTGTTAAAAAATAACAGAAAAAACTATTCTGTGCGAAAAAACTGTAGGCCCACGGCCGTTTCACTATCTGTCGCCGGCGGCGACGCGTAACAACGGCCCACGGCTCGCGCTATCTGTCGCACACGCGCGGCGCATTCGCCAGGACGCGGCCCATGGCCCGTTAACACTTTCGGCCCTGCAGCCCGGCCGATCTATGGTTTGCTCCCTGGCCGTCCGATTGAATCTCACGGCGGAGCGTGATTTTCGCCATAACAAAACGACCCACGCGCTCGAAAAGACCTAACCCTAGCTCATTTCTCACCGTCCCCGCACTGAGCCTCTCTCTATCCAGAAAACGGCGGCGGCGAAAAACTTTAGCCGGCGATGCTCCGGCGACGGCGAGGAGCGGCGCAGCGCGGCACGAGGCCACGACGAGCTCTCCTCCCTCGCCCCTCCTTTCCTCTTTCTTTCTCTATCCTTCTTCTCCACGGAAAAACCAGATAGCCCGAGGGCTAAATCGGCCAGAGAAGACGACGGCGCCTCCCCTGCCCCCTTTTACCGGTGTGCGCGAACTCCCGAGAGAGCGCGCCGCCGTCAAAACGGCGCAGTGGCGGTGCCCTTTGCCCCGTGAGGGGTTGCATCTTCTTCCCGATGCCCCACTCGGTGCGCATCGGGATCGAGAGGATCGACGCGGCCATGACGGCGGCATCCTTTGCCGGTGAAACCAGTGAGCTTTCTTGTTCTTTTCCCTTGTTGAAAATAGGGTTAGGGGATCCACGGGGTGGGGATTTTCTTTTCTTTCTTTTCTTCTCTACACGAGTGAGATCTAGGAACTTCGCTCTGATACCATTGTTAGTTTCCTATGATCCTCAACATGCGTAGATCATCGTGTTCATGTGTGATAAACAGAGAGGGAGAGGGAGAGATTGGAGTACCTTCTCCGTGGGTCGATGAACTCGAGCCTGAGGCCATGGTGGCCGAGGCAGTGGTGGCGTGGCGGTGTTGTGGCGGCGGTGAAGCTTCCCGTCGGCACAGCGCTAACCCTAGATCGGATTGGGGTTGTCGGTGGGGTGTGGCGGCGCACAGTGAACCTCGTACCGTGTGCCCGCCGGCCCCCACCTCTTTAGATAGCGCTGGCGACAGGGGCCCACCAACCATTAGGGTTGAGCGCCCCCGATCAGGGCGCAGTCAAAGGGCCCGGTGGGCCGTTGGGCCCACACGGGGTGGAGATCAATCTAACACTTGGTACTATGCCGATTCGACGTCGCCCACTTGGCAATGAATGCGGCACGGCCCCGCGTTCCCGAACCAAAGAGATCGCCGCTCCGCGAGCACCAAGCTGCAAGTCAACCCCTTTTCCGGCAACGCCGAGTCGGCTGCGTTGTCGCCCTCCAGGTCGTTTCGGCCCGGTCGTAGCGCCCAACCGACCGGGACTGACTGACTGACACCGCGCAGCCTCGACGTACGTGCACGGTACACGCAGGCGCATGATTGGGCACGCACGGGGCCAGAGATGAGGATCCGGCCGTTGTGGCGACGTATCGGCGAGCGGGATTCGGCTTGTCCTCTTCCCGGCGGCGGGCAAAAGCGACGCGCGCCATGCGCCCGTCCAGTGGTAACGCTGGTTTCGGTAGATGGCGACCCACCGTCCGTGCCGCTCTCGGAAGGTTAACGGATCGGGAAACGCCGCGGAAAGCGACTCGCTCGAGGTCGCTCTCCGGCCGCCTCCTTCCGGACGGGGTTTCTACGTAGTACTGCCGTTTCTGAAGGATTGGACTTACGTTCTAGCCCTTGAACTTACCTCATGATTCATGCTGATTTGAGAGTTACAGATGAGGTGCGGCTGGAGAAAACAAAAGTCATGTAGTGTAATTTTTTGTGTTCACACAGTACAAAATAATTAGCACGTGGCTACAAAAGGTGTTCACGCAGCACAAAACCGTGACTGATGGACTTAAGTGAACTCTTTTTTTTTCTTAAGTGAACAAAAGGTGTTTCATTGATAAATTATTTGGAGAGTTTTGTGTTGAAATAAATTTATTGGTGTTTGGTTGGAAACAGAAAATGCTACACGTGGACATACATATTCTTGTAGATCATTGTCTTGGATAATTTGATATTTGACAATTGTTTTGAGCTCTCAAATAGTTCATGTTTAAGCTCTTGCATCATGTAGTTAAAACCTATTAGTGAAGAACTACTGTAGAGCTTGTTGAAATTTGGTTTGCATGCTTGGTATCTCTAAGATCTAGATATTTTCTGGTAAAAGTGTTTGAGTAACAAGGAAGATAGTGTAGAGTTTTATAATGTTTGCAATATGTTTTCATGTAAGTCTTGCTGTACCAGTTGATATCGTGGGTTTGCTTCAAACAACCTTGCTAGACTAAACTCTGTACTGAGAGGGAATGATTCTCAAGCATCCAAACCTTGAACCAAAATACATGTCATTTGTGTCCACCATAACTACCTATTATGTGGTATTTCTTGCCATTCCAAGTAAACATTCCATGTGCTAAATTTAAACTATTCAAAAGCTATTACTCTTATTTATGTCAATGTTTTATAGCTCATGATAAAGTTATGTGGAGTTTTATCTATCAACCTTGTCATTTACTTTTGACAGACTTTCACCAATTGACTAGTGGCATATACATATGCTTATCCAATAATTTTGCAAAAAGAGCTGGCAAATGGGGTGCCCAGTCCCAATTAATTACAACTATAACTGCTTAATTCTCTTCACATGTTTTGCCCTGATTCATCAGAAGCAATTTTCAAAAAGACACTCCTCCATGGTTTTGCCCGTTTAGTTGCCCATGTTTTGGCTTGGCTCGCACACACACGAACCTTAAAGCAGTCCTCAGCCTAGCCCAACAGGAACACTCGATTCGGCCGTTCCCACTGAGCCACCCTCCGTTCCTACGTGCAGGGAAGGGGAACGCGAAGCCGAGCTCGTGCAACCTCGGAGATGGCGCGAACTCGCGCGCATGCGAAAATGCGGCAGGACAAATTTCGCTCACCGCCCAAAAATTTCGCTCGCCTATTTCACCCCCTCCGCCTCACCGCCGGAACTCCCGCCACCATCCCCCCACCCCCCCGAGCTCTTTGTTTCCCTGGTTTTTACAGCCGAGCTGCGGCTACTCCTCTGGTGGCTACTCCTCCGGCGGTTCTTCCAGAGCTTTGTCCTCGTCTCCGAGATGTACTCCTCCACCTCCTCCTCGTCCGTTCCTTCACCTGCTGTTCGCAGCTTCAGTGTAAGCCCCTCCATTGCTACCCTAGATCTGAGTAGATCTCTACTATATAGTATGCCTAGAGGTGGTGATGGTCATGGTACGTTTTTCCACTTTCCGATTCTACCCTTGTGTTAATAGGTTAATTATGGAGTATGCCACCGCCAAGTCAACATAACTGTTTATACTTATCTTTTCCCCTCCGTTGCGGCCGGTGGCTCTCTCTGCCCAAATGTTTGAGCAAGAGGTCGAAGTCGTCGGAGGGCTCGAGGAGGATCCCGGCGCGCTGGAGGCCAGGGCAGCAGACGGACATCTTGTATAGCGCGGCCCACGCGGTGGGCACCCCGACCCCGTCCGCGTCGGCCGGGAGGAGCTCGGCGGGGAGCGTCCGCGAGAGTCGCGGCGGGAAGCATGCGCCCCTGAGGAGCGCGGCGAGGCGCGGGACGCGCAGGACGCGCGCGCCCTGTTGCGCGGGTCCTCCTCCAGCCGGCCCAGGATCTGCAGCAGCACGTCGTCCGCCAGCGCCGCAAGAAACTTCCCTCATATTCCTCTTGGTGACGATGGCGCCCGCGATCCGCGCTGCTGGTCGGACGCGCTCATGGCTGCACTCGCCGACGCGAGGGAGACGGCGAAGGAAACAATGACGTCCTCGATCCACGTTCTGCCGGCTCGTCCCCGGCCTCCATCCTCCACGCGTCCCCGACCTCCATCGCCTCCCCTTCTTCTCCCAAGATCCCTGCTCCAGGGCCACGGCCTGCTAGCTGCTTCCGCTCGATCCCCTGCACCAGCACGCCGCCCGGCCATCTGTTGCAGCGTTCCCTGCATCGACTCCCAGGAAGCTCGTTTGCCGCCCTTATGGTGCCCCGATGTTCAGAGATTGCATTTTTCTTTTGATGTGGAGATACAGGTTCAGTTTTTGGTGTGGAGATACAAGTGAACTGCGTGCTCCTCTTGTGTAAACTGCATTGGTGCGTGCTGGTTGACTGCTTTTTACCAACAAAAGGAACATTTTGAGTGTGAACTTCATTTGTCTTCTTCATTGTTTTGCAATGTTTTGTTTCGCTCGGCTGGTTAATTGTTTTTCTCATTTGCTACAGGAATAGACACAGATGAACAAACTTGGTAAAAAATTGTCACTTTGCCTAAAAACAAAGTTCACATTGGATTTCAGACAAGCTCGCTAAAAAAAAGGTTCACTTTGCCCAAAACAAAGTTCATATTGCTACATGTATAGGCATCTATATCTATCTATCTATACTATATATAATAGCTGAGCGTTTCAGCCTTCTATCAAGGTGGCCCACGTAGCCAGCAATGTAGAAGTGCGCCACGTAGCCAGCACTGTTGAAGTGCGTTACAGTGCAGCCTTCCATCAACCGTACATGGTGTTCTTCGCTCAACAGTGCATGGTGTTCTGTAGCTGCTACAGTGCACGCGCTGCTATTTCCCCCCCCCTTCGTGTACATGAAATATATGTGCGCGGATGAGTAGGTTCCATTCCTGTGATCGGTTTCGAGTTTGGTCAAACTCGCAAAAATATTTGACGAATTTTGTCAAATTCGTCGCACTCAGTAATCCGTTTAAATTTTCCTTTCACGGTAGATGAATATCATCCTTCCGAACAACTTTCACTTCTTAACCTTTTTATTTTGACGGACATAAACATATTTCTATTCAATCTTCAAATTTGTTATATTTTAGGCTGTGAAGAAAACAAATTCTGACATATTTAAATTTTTTGAATCCCGATATTTGGATACAGAAATTTGTCTAGAGTAGCATTTTTATTACCTGCCTGTCATCTACAAAGTTTTCGTGAACCAGATTATATACCTACAATCTCAGTTAATAACTCATTTTACAAAACTACGGCACATACCAATACAACGAGCGCGACGGTGGTCGACATAGCCGTCGTGGACATTGCTGATATCAACAGCTGACGCCATCAGGGGCCACTTGCCAGCCTTTTATTATTTTGAAAAAAAATGATTTCGATAATTATTAAAACTCTGGCAGTGGGTCCAGGTTGTCAGAATTTTAAACTTTCCTAACAATTTCACAAATTTGTCCAATTTTGTAATTTCAATAACTTCTGATCCGTGATTCATAAAAATGTATTCAACTTACCAAAATATTTAGAAAAAATGGATTCTATCTAATTATGTCCAATTCATGCACTATCTTTCAGTTGGAAGAAACCGAATATTTTATCTATAATACCAATTATGTTATCATAGACCGTGAAAGTTAGCTATCGGTATTCTAATTCCGCATATATATATATATGACCATATTAACTTTATGTATATTAACTTTATGTATATGACCATATTTTAGAAGGAACACTTTACGTACCCTCATAAAATACACTTCAAATAACGCAACAAAATTAACACCACGGGCGCGGCGTGCCGCCGCACCAATTTTCCTAGTATGGATGAATAAGCTCGGTGAAAACAAAATTCCGTAGTTAACAAAATTTGGGAGTTCACATCATTCATCTTGAAAGTTCATTTTCTGGACGCAAAAAAAAATCATTTAAAAGCAAAAGCGTTCGCATTTTTAAAAACAAAGTTCACTTGATGAATTTTAAAAGTTCACCATATGAAAAAAATTCATGTAGAGGTAATAAGGCTTACGTTTTTGTAAAAAAAATATTTAGAAGGTTCATACTTGCTTAAAACGAGGTTCACTCAATTAGTTTTAGAGGTTCACGTATAATAATCTTCAGCAAAAATAAAAGAAGTTCACTGTCTTACGACTCACGAGGATGTTGTTCATGCCGTGGTCGTTTTTGAACCTCCTAATTCAGTGTTCTGGACTTTTATCCAGAACTCAAAATCTCCCAACAGAGACCTGTCGCTTCCAAGCCACGACATCGTGTCATGGCTATTTTCTATGTTAGCAAAATGGCATTGTTGAAGATATCTTTCGATATTACGATAAATCGGCCGATTTATCGTGTCCCGGTGTTTGACCGATAAAATAAATCAGCCGATATGCCGATAAACCGGCCGATTTACCCCTTATCTTGGGAGCCAAGTGAGGCGACCGGAGTCAGGGGCTCGCCCGTGTCGGGCGTTGCTGGCGCGGCAGCGTAGAGGCGGAGCAACATGGATGGAAGCCAGGCGCGTGGAGAGAGGAGAGGCCGACATCAGCTGTCAGGAGACTCACTGGGGTAGCGGCAAGGTGGCGGCGCTGGTGTGTGAGGCAGTGGGCGGCGCACAGGCCAGGTCGGGCGGGAGGTGTTGAAAAGGGCATTCTTGCACCGATAACAATTGAAGTTCACGCATAGTCATGCATTGAACGGACATGAGCAGGAGCAATGTGTGTGTGGGTGGGGGACTAAAACAAGGCCTAGAAATGAAGCATGAAAAGTCTACCGAAAAGAGCAAAACAAATTAGCAATATGACCAAAATTTCAAAATCTTACGACATGAAACACATGGGATTCACCCGTAGCAACACACGGGCATTTTGCTAGTCTTAGTAGTATGTGCTAGTTTTGGTAGATCTGAGTAGTATATGCTAGTATGCAGCAGATGTTTGCTTCATTGATCATGTAGTTCGTGCTTAGATCTTGATGCGGTAGATCTTTGCTTGATAGATCATCTAGTTCATGCCAAATGATGATTCATCTGTGTTCTACGATGTACTAAGACCCTGATCTTTCTGACACTTCTATGCTGCCATTGCCGCAAAGGTGTAAGAACGTGCCTATGCAGTGGCCATCCGCATTGTCCACCTTCGTGCTCACTAGGATGGCCAAGCTCGTCAAGGGTGGGCTCGATGTCGACAGGGGCATCAAAGACAAGAGCTTAGAGAGCATTTGCAAAGATGTTCTCCTTTTCTGCGACGCCATGGTGACCACGACCCAGCTGTACAATCATCTCAGTAAGTGGAGGTACATGTGGACATATCTGCGCAAGCTGACACAAACTGAAGGAGTTGAATGGCATGAGGAGTCTACTAGTTTCTACACGGACGATACAACATTCCTCAAGCATGTCACTGGAAGTTGGCACTACAGATTGTTCAGTTTGTCCTTGCTCTCTACTTGGTGTGTGATACGTCTCCAACGTATCCATAATTTCTATTATTCCATGTTTATATTATACCAATTGCTACATGTTTTATTTACACTTTATACCATTTTTATGCATTTTCTGGGACTAACCTATTAACAAGATGCCACAGTGCTAGTTCCTGCTTTCTGCTGTTTTTGTATTCCAGAAAAGTTGTTCTGGAAATATTCTCGGAATTGGACGAAACAAAAGTCCAGGGCCCTATTTTTCTATCACGTACACGGAGTCCGAAGGAGACACGAAGTCGGGCACCGAGGCGGCCACACCACGTGGCGGCGCAACCCCCATTCCCGGCGCGCCACGGCATGGTGTGGGCCCCTCGGGTGCCCACCGACGTCGCCCCTTCGCCTATAAATTCATCTCTTCGGGAAAACCCTAAACACCCGAGTCATATTCCACAAAAAGTTCTAGAGCCGCCACCGCCGTCAACCCTATCTCGGGAGGGTTCTGAAGCTCTTCCCGGCACCCTGCCGGAGAGGGGAATCATCACCGGAGGGCTCTACATCGCCATGCCTGCCTTCGGAGTGATGCGTGAGTAGTTCATCCTTGGACTATGGGTCCATATTAGTAGCTAGATGGTTGTCTTCTCCTCTTGTGCCATCATGTTTAGATCTTGTGAGCTACCTATCATGATTAAGATCATCTTATTGTAATGCTACATGTTGTGTTTGCTGGGATCCGATGAATATTGAGTACTATGCCAAGATTGATTATTGATTTATCATATATGTTATTTATGATCTTACATGCTCTCCGTTACTAGTAGATGCTCTGGCCAAGTTGATGCTTGTAATTCCAAGAGGGAGTATTTATGTTAGATAGTGGGTTCAGTCTCCATTTAATCTGGGGGGGTGACAGCAACCTCCAAGCTTGTGGATGTGCTGTTGCCACTAGGGGTAAAACAGCGATACTTTGTCTAAGGATAATTGTATTGCTTACATTATGCACTTTACTTAATGCAATAATCTGTTGCTTGCAACCTAATACCAACGGGGGACACGAATGTTAACCTGAAGGTGGATCATTAGTCATAGATGTTGTTGGATAACGGTCTATGTATCATGTTGTAATGCCCAAATAAATCTCATAGTAGTCATCATGTCTTGTACATGCATTGTTATGCATTCTCTATTTTGTCAATTGCCCAGCTGTAATTTGTTTACCCAACATGTCAGTTATTTATTATGGAGAGACACCTCTAGTGAACTGTGGACCCCGGTCCATTCTTTTACACTGATAATACAACCTACTGCAAGCACTGTTCTTTTACATTCTCTGCAAACAAACATCATTTTCCACACTATACGTCTAATCCTTTATTTTCAGGAAGCCGGTGAGATTGACAACCTCACTATTAAGTTGGGGCAGAGTATTTTGGTTGTATTGTGTGCAGGTTCCAAGTCAACCGTCAGAACTTCCCCTGCATCACCACCTTTTCTGGCGCCGTTGACACCTTCAGAAGTGTCTTCATCTCCTACTGGTTCGATAACCTTGGTTTCATACTGAGGGAAAACTTGCTACTACACTCATCATACCTTCCTCTTGGGGTCTCCCAACAAACGTGTGTCGTGCACGTATCAGCGTGCCCTCTGATTACAGTTCCACCATTTCAGGCTAACCCCAAGGACGACTGCTTCATCAACACACCAATTGAGAACTATGACCAGATGAAGATCATCTCCGGCAGTCCGTGTGCAGAATTCTCTTGCGGTAAACACGCTCCACCTTGCTGTTACCTACCTCATGGATCATGAAGAGGAGTGTGCCGCCTATCTTGCCGCGTCAGAGGCACAGAGGAAGAAGTGGTTCTACACCTACTATCGTAGCCTATTCCGGGCGATGGGGTGCTGATGTTGTTGGTGCTGATGATGTTGCTGCTCATGTGTTAACTGTTATGCCCTCTATTACCTCCCCTAATATGTTGAACATCCTAAAACTTATGCGAGGTGGTTTACTAAACCTCTCGGATGATGAACTTGTGATGCAAAGCGGTATGTACTAACCCCTCCGATGATGATGAGGTGCATCACCAGCACTTCTAATGTTGAATTTGTGATGCACCATCTATTGTCCTGACTATCAAGGGCATATTTAGTTCAAGCCTGGTTACCTCGACGATTTTTGTAATGTTGGTAAGTTCACCACTCCGGCAGCAAGGTAACCGTATCCGGGTAGTTGCATGTAACCAAACACCATGAAATTAGCCATGTGACACAACTCATGCAACCAATCAACGCGTGTTACAATTTTTGCACCCAGCCGAACGGGTCCGGCAAGGACATTGTTGGCAATCAAATGAGGGCTACGGAACATGGCTCACGCCGTGTTTCAGCTGAGTCAGGCCCAACTGAGCAACGGAGACGGAAGGTCCAAAATCCATATGGGTAACCAAACACGCCCTAAACACACCCGTAGTGTAGGATGCCATGACAGCATATCATGTGGGGCCAGGAGCATTAATGGGCCCGTACGTGCACATGCATGGCCCGCGTATGGTGCACGCTTCCATCGATCGGTCGACGATCAGGGCTGGACAGGGAAAGATCCCGGTCGATCGTGTGTGTCACGTACGGTAGTGCATGCTAGTATGCTACTCCTTCCGTTCCAAATTACTTGTCATCCATATACATCCACTTTTAGGTAAATGGATGACAAGTAATTTGGAACGGAGGGAGTACGTGTGTGTGGTCGATCGAGTTTCCTCTAATCGATCTTCTGCATGGCCCATGCATTTCAGTCGTAGTCCACTCGACGCCCAATCTTGTCTGAGTCAATTAAACCGCTCGACCACCTTTTAACTCTCGTGTCAATTGTTCGCCAATAAACACCATAGCTAGCTAGCGTCGACTCATCAACGCAGCTATACCACACCTAGTTGGATGTTCACGGACTATCATGATCGTCAAATTTGCATCCAACGAAAGATATGTCGTGTACTAATTGGTGTATTCATAAAACAAAAATCCCGCGTGATGTTTCTTGTTAACGCATGTCCGGAAGTTGCTCGTAAGTACATGAATCCAAAACAAAAACGAAAATTATCGATAATGCATTGATAATTTGTGCATGAATCTTAAATAAATTGGACGACCCAAATAAACAGGGATAACCAACTAGGTATAAAGTTGAATTTTCCTTCGTGTCAAACTGAAATGCACGAGATATTGTGAAACTACCGAACAACTGCCTGCAAGCAGGAAGTGAACCACATGCAGCTCTTTTTTCAGATCGCCGGCCGGCGAAACCTTTATTTGCCACAAAGCTTTGTTGGACGTTGATAAATACGGCAAGGCCACCTACTCTGCTTAAATTACAACTACAATCTTTTAAGGGAAGCAACCTATCCTCAAGATCGAGTACTATGAACTGCAGACCTGCCGCTTGTTGCATGCTGCTCGGCCTTTGCTCCTCGTCTTTCTAGTCTTTGGCAGTAGCCAGGGCATAGTATCCCGAATGTCTACCTTTGTCAAGGGTGAATGAATGCACGCATTGTTTTCTGCATATGTGAAGTGCTACGTACAGTTACACAAGGTAATTTTGAATCCTGAAGGGAACAGAACGCTGAAGAGTAAGTGCGAAAGGCTATTTTTTTTTTTGAAAGGGAGTTGCGTACAAGATCAAGCAAGAACAGAGCACAACGCACGCACAAACGCAACCGCAGGCCTCGCCACAGACGGCAAACCTGGCACCACCACGCACACCACACACCTAAGGAAGAAGATCAGCCAACCTTGTTGAGAGAGCCGCATGATCCATCCGACGCAGGCGCCGGAATCTCGCCGCTGAACGAGCATCGGCGCTGATCCTCCACCAAACCACCGTCGCCGCCTCGCACCGGAGACGAAGACGAAGGCTTCAACCTTCTTCCGCAAGCCCTCCAGGAACACCGACGAAGAGAAGCGCTGCACCTGCAACCTCCCAGCAAGATTAAGCAAAAGCACTCGCCGAAACCCTAGATCTAGAGCAGGCGCCACCACCATGGCCACCAACTCGGAGGAGAGTACGCCACGGCTCCGGAGAGCAGCGGACGCACCCACGACGGCAGATCTGCCCGAGCCCTCCACCGGAGAAGCAAGAAACAGAGGAGGGAACCACCGCCGCCACACGCCTCTCCGGCCACGCCTCCAACTCCAGAGCGCCGCCGGCAAGCACCCACGCACACCTAGGCTATGTACACGGCGGGATCCGTCGATCCCCCGTCCTCCCGCCGCCTGAGCGGCCGCGGAGGGCGAGGAATCGGCCGGACCGCCGCCGGCGAGCTGGCGCGCACGAGGTCGCCCAAAAATCGCCTCCCGAGCACTGTTCAGGTGGGGAACGGGAGAGGGTCGGGGTCGTTTGCTTTGCGAAAGGCTATTTTAGGCTGGAGTGGTGCACATATAGATGATGGATCAGAATGAACAAATATATGGACCACTACATACATCGCTTGACGAATTGATACCAAGTCTAAATGGTAGCTGCTCTTATGTAGTTCGAAGAAAGCCTGCAGTTATGGGCGCATATACTGGCGAGCGGGGCAGTGAAATTTTTGCTCATGCAAATTCAGAATCACAGGAACTTTCCTCGCGCCCAGTACAGGAGTTCCCAAAACGAACCAGGCATAGGGGCACAGCCCTATCAGTACATCACACAAGTCCTCTCTGATCATGGAGGGCTGGAAGTACTAGAATGCCCTTCTTCATCAAGGAGTCCACTCACACGGACCTCATCGCCATAGGTCCTCATTTGAGCCACTCACTTTTCAAGTAACCTATGTAACATGCTGCTCACGAGTAGGTTCGATGGGGTCCTATAGCTAGCTAGATCGATAGGAGTAGGGCTCAAACTCAACAGGTTTAGGTCCAACTTTTCTTCCCCGTGCTTTTGATTTGCCTGCCCTTAGGGCATCTCCAACGGCGTGGCGCAAACGGACATGCAAATATGTTCATATTTGTCCGTTTGGGGTGGGCTTGGGGTGTCCGTCTAGCAATGTCCATCCACTGCCCCCAACGGCATCGCGCATATTTTACCCCGGACAAGAGAGGAAGAAGCAAATTTTGCCCCGGACAAGAGAGCAAGTAGCATAGCAACACAACAACACAAATTCTTTTCACATTAAATATTTTTGTAAATTTACAGAGAGTAGTTAGCTAGCATCGTTTGCAAAGATCAGCTAGCTAGCCATAGATGGAAGCTGGTTGTCTGAGTTTTATTGACTTTTGACATAGAAGAGAGAGCGAGAAGTAGCCAAGCCACGCAACAACAAAAATTACAGCAGCTCACCGTGCGTTTGCGTGTGCTTGCCTTCGCCGCGCGGCGTGCACACAGCCTGGTCGTCGCCTTGGCCGGCGGTAGCGTCCTGGTGCTCACGCGTGGGACTACAAGCGCGGCCTGCTGCTCGGCTGTTCACGGAGTTGGCCAGCGAGCCCTGCAGCATCTCCGTCTGCACGCGGCGAGCGGATGCAACCGGGAAACGCGTGTGGGACCGCGAGCCGCGGTCAGCTGCTCTGTGGAAGCTCCCAGGACGGCGAGCCGGCGACGTGCGCGACGAGCACCGATTGCTCGCAGCTCACTGCCCGCCCCCATCTCGTACACATGCTCGTCCGCGTGATATCGGGAGGAGGGGCAGCGCGTCGGCCGGCGGCGGCCGGCGGCGGCGTAGACCTCGCTGGAGGGCGTGGTCGATCTGCTGCGGAGGGGATCGTAGGGAAAAGAGAAAAGAAATGAGGGAAGGAGAGAGAAGGAGTGGACCTGCTCTTTCTTTCGCTGACAGCTGGGCCAAGTCGGACACGGAGGAGGACAAAGCGGACAGCCGGACAGTCCTCGCTCGACCAAAGGCGGATCAAAGTTGGGCCAGCTTTGGTCCAGAATGGACAGTCCGCCCGGACAAATATCACTATGCGCCGGCCCGTTGGAGTATCTCCCATGTCCGTTCGGACAAAAACGGACTAGGCTGGTCCGTTTGCTCCAGCCCGTTGGAGGTGCCCTTAGATGTAGCCATTGCTTGCATGCGCTCGGCTTAACCTCTCTCTCTCATCTCTTCTTTATAAACCATGTACTCCAGTACAGCTCAAGCAGCCTGCAGAGTGAAGTGAGCCTTGTTGAGGAGTTCAGTGAGTGAGCGAGTGAGAGGGGGTCCGGCCGGGCGGCTGCGGGCAGAGATGGCACCACTCCTGCTGCAACAAACAGAAGGTCAGGAGGGGCCTGTGGTCACCGGAGGAAGACGAGAAGCTCGTCAAGTACATCACCACGCATGGCCATGGCTGCTGGAGCTCGGTCCCAAGACAAACTGGTAAGTTCGTGCACACGCAAATCCCCTGTTACTTCAGTTCAGGTGTTCTTCAGTTTGTGCATTGATGTATGGGAATGTGCGTGTGTGCAGGGCTGCAGAGGTGTGGCAAGAGCTGCAGGCTGCGGTGGATCAACTACCTGAGGCCGGACCTGAAGAGGGAAGCTTCTCGCAGGAGGAGGAGGCGCTCATCATCGAGCTCCACAGGGTGCTAGGAAACAGGTAAAGATCCTTGCTTCTCATCAGCCCCTGGCTACATAATCAAATCTACTGTGCATGCATGTGAACTGTGATACTCCATGGCTGCTGTCACTTCATCTCTGATCTGTGCGTGTGCATGGCTTACACGCGAGTAATGCACAATCACATTAACGGACTTGCTCGAGACAATTGAGAATGAAAGGGACACAGACGGCAACAGATTGAGCTAATACCAAAATGTGTTTTGTTGCGCTGCAGGTGGGCCCAGATCGCCAAGCACCTGCCTGGTAGAACGGACAACGAGGTGAAGAACTTTTGGAACTCCACCATCAAGAAGAAGCTCATATCTCAGGCTGTGGGCAGCCTCCACGCCGGTAACATCCCTTCCCCTGCAGGTAACTGAATCCTGCCTTACATTCTACGTCTGTAAATTTGCTCGAAAGAACAATTTGAGCTGACATTAGACACGTACATAGTAGTACTAGCACGTACTCCAGCCAGTACTGATGTCAGTACTCAGTACTAACTCGGGTTATGTCACGCTGGTACAGACTTGTACTACAACATTCTTGACGGAGCAGCAGGACAAGGCATGGGTGCAGCTGGGTGCGCGTCGTCGCTGAACGGGCTGGATCATCAGAATGCAGCTCAATCAGGAGTCACGCAGTCCCCTACATCTGCCGCGGCGTGGCTGAGTTTCACCTCCGGCCAGCCTCTGTCGTCGTTCCTCACCGCCGGCCACTACAGGAATGGCGAACTGTGCCGACGGCTATTATCTGTGCCGACGGCTATTTATCGGGGCCGTCGGCACAGGGGTGACCCAGGACCAGCCGTCGACAAGTCCGTCGGCACAGAAACGGCCGTCGGCACAGACATTCTTTCCCGACGGCCACCGTCGGGACATAGGAGGCCGTCGGCACAGCATATGAGGTGACGTCGACGGCACTCTGTGCCGACGGCAAAGCCGTCGGCACAGGCCTCTACCATTTTTATTCATTTTTATGTACATAGATGGGTGTCTATTGCGTCGTCCAATTGGTGGGTGTCTATTCACAAAATTTGAGAAACAATCCTTCAGAAGTCGGCTTGAGTAGAATTTTCCCTCACGGTAGAGCTGCAGACCCACAAAACCAAGTTGTTGAACTACTTTTGACACCGAGGAGTCGCTCTTTGGGTCAATAAGAAGACCAAGATGAGAGGATTTCATCTCTATAGGTCAAACAGTCTCCCTTGTCAACAATCTCTTGCAATTTGTTAATGTTGATGTTTGTCACCTTCCCATGGCCTAACCTAACACAGCCAAGCAAAAAAGTCCACTGGGCTACCCCCTTTCGACGCACGTCATTGGGGGTAGACGAAAACGTTAGGAATTTTTGCTTCTGCATGGTTTTAGTGTAAGTTTGCAAGATTTTAGTGTGCCCAAGATTACACAGAGAACATTCTTGAACCGCCGATACATAATTGACTAAGAAACAAGTAAACATGCATGTAGAACAAATTACAACAATCACGAACAACTAACAAATTTCTCCACCCTATGCCGTGCGTGTGCTGCCACCCTTGCCCTTTGACGAAGATTCTGCCTTCTTGCCTTTGCCCTTGGACGAAGCTTCAGCCTTCTTGCTCAGTGCTTCAACCCTCCTTTCCTTTGACGACGGCATGAAATCGTCGTCATCATCGCTGTCAACTACCCAGAGACAGGAACGACCGTACGAATTACGGTCAGCTTCAGTTCGGTAGAACGGACTATTCGTAACTTTCCTGTCAAACTTATCTGCAAGCCTGAGCATTTCTGCACGAATTTGGAGCGGGGTTCTATACGGAAACCCATCGCGGCATAGCTTCGCCCCGAGTGAAGCGAGATGACTCTCAGTGTGCAAAATTTCTTCAATTGGAACTACCCTACCATCTACCTTCAAATTGCTTGAAAGCCTAGCGAGATGCTCGGATGCGGAAATGTGAAACCCAGACACACACTTCTCGCAAGGACCAATACACACCATGCTTGCGCTCAAGTGTGTACCATGCCTACCTTCGACTGGGTTATATAGAACTACCGGTGGCGGGAAATATTTGGGCGGGAAACGGTGGCGGGAAATATTTGGGCGGGAAACGGTGGCGGGAAATATTTGGGCGGGAAACGGCTCAGAAGCACACGAAGGAAACACACGATCTGTGTGCTTCTTCTGGATCCAACGGCTCACAAGCGCTCGAAAGAAACACACGATCCGTGTGCTTCTTCCTGATTGGGCAACAAAACACACGGTTTCTCCTAGCTACAGCCCGACACTGATTCACGGTCGAATGTCGTTGCATTCAGTGTCGGGCATAGCTAGGGAACCCGAATGTTTTGTGTTTGAGGGTCACTTCGATCCGGCAAGACATCTCTGATGATTACAACCGTCCGGCAAGACGTCTCTGATATTCTACAACCGTACGGCAAGACATCTCTGATGATCTGCAACCGTTTGGAACGGTCACAGGTCATCAGAGACGTCTTGCCGCTGGTTGCCCAAAGATGCCTCTCCGAGTGACGCTGGAATGTTTTGTGTGAGTGAGTAACCTGTCTGAGGAGGTGGGCTATATATAGGGTCGCAAGCCCTTTCGAGTGACTCCCTCCAGCTAGCCAATCAGGAACAAGTACGCGGATCGTGTGTTTTCTTCGAGAGCTTGGGAGCCGTTGGATCAAGTGAAAGAAACACACCGCTGATCCAACGGCTCAGAAGCGCTGGGAGGAAACACACGATCCGTGTGCTTCTTCCTGATTGGGCATACTACAGCTCACAAGCCCTTTCGAGTGACTCCCTCCAGCTAGCCAATCAGGAACAAGTACGCGGATCGTGTGTTTCCTTCGAGAGCTTGGGAGCCGTTGGATCAAGCGAAAGAAACACACCGCTGATCCAACGGCTCAGAAGCGCTGGGAGGAAACACACGATCCGTGTGCTTCTTCCTGATTGGGCATACTACAGCTCACAAGCCCTTTCGAGTGACTCCCTCCAGCTAGCCAATCAGGAACAAGTACGCGGATCGTGTGTTTTCTTCGAGAGCTTGGGAGCCGTTGGATCAAGTGAAAGAAACACACCGCTGATCCAACGGCTCAGAAGCGCTGGGAGGAAACACACGATCCGTGTGCTTCTTCCTGATTGGGCATACTACAGCTCACAAGCCCTTTCGAGTGACTCCCTCCAGCTAGCCAATCAGGAACAAGTACGCGGATCGTGTGTTTTCTTCGAGAGCTTGGGAGCCGTTGGATCAAGTGAAAGAAACACACCGCTGATCCAACGGCTCAGAAGCGCTGGGAGGAAACACACGATCCGTGTGCTTCTTCCTGATTGGGCATACTACAGCTCAGAAGCCCATTTCTCACTATATATATGTAGTCATGGCCTCCATTGGCATAGCACATCTAAACTGATATCTGATCCCTCATCACTCTCCCGTGGCGTCACCACCGCGTGTGCCGTCCGCCATGCCAAGGTGCTGCCCTCTCCCTCCCCTACGTACCTAGGTTGCACGCACCTTAGTTGTTTGATCAAATTCCCCACTCATTTTTTCAGATCTCGGCGGGAATCGATGATGACAACCGGCCATTTGTTGGACACGGGCAATGTCCGGGACTGGGCTCCGCCGGGGTGGCACTGGGAGGTTTCTTCCGGGACGCGTAGTTTGGTGAGGAATCCGGGTGACGTCGTCGACCCGGATCTTGTTTGGTGGCCGTCGCGTGGGCCAGCCTCGGTGCAGAGGCCGCCGGCCCCTGAGGTGGAGGTGCGTCGCCGTATCAGAGAGGAGGACGAGCATGTCCGTCGCTACCTGGTTAGGTTGGATACGCAAGCGGTGCATGACAATATGTGGTATACACTTTATAGGGATCCTCCTCATGTGAGTATTGCCCCAGTGATGGTTCCTTATCTTTGGTGCAAGCCGCCGGCCGCTCAGCACCTCGCGGCTTAGGACCCGGCAAAAGTTAGTTACATTATTTGTGATGTATTATGGATTAAATAAAGATGTAGACTGGTGGCTATAAGCACATTCCTACTAGTGCAAGTTTGTTGTCACTCGTCTATGTACCCAAGTTTGTTGTCATTCGTCTAGTTTAGTTTTCTTATGTTCCATGGTAACGTGACTCTTTTGTTTTGAAGGGTCCTCAAGATGCAAATAGTTTTGCAATTAGCACTGATTCATCTCATACGCAATCACTGTAGGATCGGTCGGAACCCCACCCAAACCTAGGTGTGACCGACATCACCGGCTTCACTTTCTCTCTAGTGAGTTTCTGCACTTAGAGGTGAAAACTCCCCTTTCGGGCGAACCGGATGGAATCTTGTGTCGATTTGGGGTAGACTTTGGTTTCTCATGTTCCTATGGCCTGACCTAACACAACCAAGCAAAAAAGTCCACTGGGCTACCCCCTTTCGACGCACGTCTATGGGGTAGACGGAAACGTTAGGGTTTTTCCAGCGGATTCAGGGTTTCGCCGAAGCGGGGCCCCGGAGCGTCGGAACCCCACCCAAACCTAGGTTGTGCCATACCATATGTGTACAAGTGTGTTGTGTGTTTCAAATGTCCAAGAATCTACTCCTAGGTGTGACCGACATCACCGGCTTCACTTTCTCTCTAGTGAGTTTCTGCACTTAGAGGTGAAAACTCCCCTTTCGGGCGAACCGGATGGAATCTTGTGTCGATTTGGGGTAGACTTTGGTTTCTCATGTTCCTATGGCCTGACCTAACACAACCAAGCAAAAAAGTCCACTGGGCTACCCCCTTTCGACGCACGTCTATGGGGTAGACGGAAACGTTAGGGTTTTTCCAGCGGATTCAGGGTTTCGCCGAAGCGGGGCCCCGGAGCGTCGGAACCCCACCCAAACCTAGGTTGTGCCATACCATATGTGTACAAGTGTGTTGTGTGTTTCAAATGTCCAAGAATCTACTCCTAGGTGTGACCGACATCACCGGCTTCACTTTCTCTCTAGTGAGTTTCTGCACTTAGAGGTGAAAACTCCCCTTTCGGGCGAACCGGATGGAATCTTGTGTCGATTTGGGGTAGACTTTGGTTTCTCATGTTCCTATGGCCTGACCTAACACAACCAAGCAAAAAAGTCCACTGGGCTACCCCCTTTCGACGCACGTCTATGGGGTAGACGGAGATATAATACAATATGTTTTTTTTGTCTTCGGTCAACTGTCTAGGGTTTCGCCGGAGATATAATACAATATGTTTTTTTTGTGTGGCCCTACCATATAACTGTAAAAATTTATAACAAAATTTATTAAAAAATTGTACAAATTTATAGCAAATAGGTGCTGTCTGTTTTTTAAATGGAATAAAGAAAAAGCCTAAGCCGACGGCAAAGCCGTCGGCATAGGTGCTCTCTGTTTTTAGACAGGGCACGCGCCCGAATCGGCTACCTCAGTTCCAAATCGAAATCCAAATCGAGCACCCGCCCGAATCGCTTGCTCCGGCGACCCTCCCCCCTCCCCCCTCCACCGCACCACCGGCTCCTCCACCAGATCGAGCGGCGGCGCGGCCGGGCCTGCTCGCCGGCGTCCACCCGCATCTCTCCCCCACCCGCTTCTCTCCCCCACCCGCCGCTGGGCTCTGGCCATTCCACCTCCTCCTCCACGCCTCCGTCGTCCACCCTCCACCCTCCACCGCGACGCCGCCCACCCTCCTCTCGAAACCCTGCAACCACCACCACCACCAACGAAAGGAGCATGAGGGGAAGGTGGGTTCCTCGCTGCCGCCGCCGGTAGAAGCACAACCTGAAGCTCCTCTTCCTCAACTCCTGTCGCTGCTGCTGCTCTCCACCAACCAGAAGGTGGGTTCATCTCTTCCTCTCTTCAATTTCTGCAATTTCCCGTGAACTAGTGTTGTGAGCAGACTAGATTGGAATACAGAGACATGTACGTGCTAGTTTGGTAGCTGTTTCCTAAATCTGAAATGTATGTGAATTTGTGAGCAGACTGCTGCATTTTTTTCGGTTGTTTAGCTACTAGGCACATTTGTGAATTTGTGTAAGAACAATAATTGCTAACAGATTCAGAATTTTCAGATTTAGGACTTAGTGAAAATTTGTCATCTAAATTGCTATTTGTAAAATCACCGGGAGCTTGTACTTATGAATGATCCCTGTGGAAGAACGATAAAAGGAACTATATTTGTGACGATCAAATTTCCTCTCTTTTTCTTTTTTGTTCTTTAGTTTACTATTTGCTTCAATATTAATGTTGTCATACTTGTGTGCTAATATTTATTGTTTCTCAATGCAGTTGATTGAACAATATGAGTCAGGGCAAGGAAAGCGCAGCTACCTTGGTTAGTACGCTGAAGGCACAGAAGTCTAACCTTACACGGAGTGGACGACCTACCACCTCGCGTTACGCCGCGGACGAGGGTGCACGAGTAGGACGAGGTGGAGGACGAGGTGGAGGACGAGGTGGACGGCAAGGTGGAGGACGAGGTGGAGGGCGAGGTGGAGGACGAGGTGGAGGAGACGTGGAGCACCCACCCTCCGCTTCTGGCGACGTGGATTCCGAGTTGCCCTCCGCTTCAGGCGACGTGGCTTCCCAGAACCACCTGGAGGACGAGGTGGAGGACGAGGTGGAGGACGAGGTGGAGGTGGAGGTGGAGGCGGCGCCGAAGCGGAAGAAGAGCCGTGGCGAAGCAGGAGTCCCCGAGGAAAAATACTGGCCTAAGACCGAGGAGGCGAAAACCCTCATTGAGCCTCATGGCGTTGAGTAAGTGTACTAGTTTTGTAATTTTGAACATGAAATTTCATTTTGGTCATAACAATTTGGCATATGTACTAATGTTTACTTATTGTGCAGTTCATGGACATGGACAGGCCCTAAGATTCCACGCACTCCTGGGAGCTTGCTTGGAGCTCTGATTAGGAAATACTGGCCAGGCTTGTACACTACAGGGCCCGAGGACGAGCTGAAGTTAGCCACGAAATGGGCGGACTATGAGGCTGCGCCGTCCCCACCGTTCGAGACAGCTGCTCACGCCGTGATCACCACTTTTTGGGTAACACATATTTTTCGAATTTCGTTCATAGTTAATGACCCCACCGTGATAACTCATGACTCACAATTTTTTTATGCATGGTTGAAGCGGTTTTATCGTGTGCTGGACCAGCAAGCCGCGGATAGCATTTTGCATGCTCATTGTGTGAGGTTGACACGGCAGCAATTCTACAACCAAAAGTTTACATCCGCCAATGACTTTACCTATGAGAAGACGGGCAAGAGGGCCAAGAAGGCGGATAATGCCAAGAATGCAGCGGAGATGACAAAGGAGGAGTACATTTCGGTAAGTACATTGTCAATGGAATTCTATATTGCTGCTAAGTTGCCATTGCACTTAGCTCTTCTTGAATTGCATTTTCAGGTTATGCCCGACTGGGCCGACCGCAAAGAAGACGCATGGGATGCGTTGGTTAGGAGGTGGGTCGGGGAAGACGAGGATTTCAGCGCCGTGAGCCAGCGGAACAAGGCAAACCGAGGCTCCGAGGGAACACACAGTGCGGGAAACCGCAACCACTTCCTCTTTAAGGATAAGATGGTATATATATACATGGAACGACGTGCATTTATTTTTACCGCATGTTTCTACTTGGTATGAATAACATTTCTTTTCGTGATGCAGGACGCCGAGACTGGGACGGTAAGCACCCACATCGGTGCGTGGAAGAAGATGAGGGAAAAGAAGCCCGATCCAAAGAAGCCTCAGCCACAGGCTCCTGAGTACTACGGCAGAAGCGAGGAGGCCGTGAACAGCTACTGCACGACGTTCCAGGGGTTTCACCCGGAGGTGGATGACCCCTTGAGCGAGGAGGTCGACGAGAGGTCGGTATATATATATATACATGGAACAACGTGCATTTATTTTCACCGCATGTTTCTACTTGGTATGAATAACAATTCTTTTCGCGATGCAGGGCGGTGGTCCTCTCGGGGCACGGAAGGCCGCATGGCCGTAATCGCACTCTTAATAAGGTGGTTAGGCCTGCCATGACCTTCACGCAGGCAAAAGCTACTCTCCCTGACAACAGCCCACTGATCCCGCCTCGTCCACAGCCTCGTCGATCCACTCCCATCGATGTAAGTTTTTTTGCATCCTCTTTCCGACATTCGTTCTTCCATGGCTAAGTTGACCAGATTCATTCTTTTCGAAATTGTAGCCCGATTTTGAGGAAGCCTACGCTGCCGCTCATGCGCAGTATGAGGTGGCCTTTGCCAAGTGGGAGGAGCAGAATAAGCCTTGGACCGAGTATCAAAAGTTGTTCCGAACTGTAAGTTTTAACCTTTACTTTTGTCAAATATGACAAGTCCCACTTCCCTAGTTTGAGCCTTCATTTTTGCAACACCTGACATCTAAACTATCTTGCAGTCGGTGCTGAACTTTTTCACCACTGGAGTGCGGGTAGCCCCTCCTATGGAGGAGCCTCCGGAGCCGGGTCCGACTCCACGGATGCCATCGAGGGACGTGTTCGCTCTCTCCTACTACAGAAGAATCCCGGTATGTTTGATCCCAAACCACTGGTTACTGCTTTCCTTTGCCTCGCAGTTGCTAACTCTTGCTCAAACATGTAGGAAACGGAAACCTCGTCGGAGAACCCACACATTGATCCTTCTGCTTCTCCTAGTTCCTCGACGGGTTCGCCTCGCACCACACCGTTACATAGCGGTGGTCCTTCTGCCGGTGCTTCAGCTTCTCCTCGTGCTTCCGGTGATTCGCCTACTTCCGGTGCTTCTGCTGCGGCGATCCGACGCTCACCTATTATGAGCCGGGGAGATATGGGGTACACCCCGTCGCCGCAATAGATGTAGGGCTTTCGGCGTCTAGACATCTTCCTATGTATGTATATACTTGATGATGGTCCTATGTGTATATACTTGATGATACAGCATTTTGTGATCCATTGTGATCAATAGATGGAGCCATTGTGTGATCTTGCTTGTTGTGAATTTGTCGTGATTTTTGATTATTTTACTGCTATTATTGCTGCAAAAAACGAGCTGCTGGATGAAAAAAATTCTGGTAACACCTGTGCCGACGGCAATGCCGTCGGCACAGACCCCTAAATGTGACCAAATGGGCACACCTGTGCCGACGGCATTGCCGTCGGCAGAGGCCCCTCCCAGGAGCGCCCAGCAACATCCACGTGTCCACTCTGTGCCGACGGCCGTCGGCACAGGCCCATCCACCTCGACCGGCCTGTGTGGG
Organism: Poa pratensis; assembly: GCA_947311845.1. Classification (NCBI taxonomy): domain Eukaryota; kingdom Viridiplantae; phylum Streptophyta; class Magnoliopsida; order Poales; family Poaceae; genus Poa; species Poa pratensis. The sequence goes on along the minus strand of CAMZMU010000027.1, from coordinate 46,513,475 downwards.
CCCCACACGCCGCTGTGCCGACAACCTAGGTGCCGACGGTGCGTTTCTGGCCGTCGGGAAAAGCTGTGCCGACGGTTTATACCTGTGCCGACGGCCAGGTGGCCTGTGCCTACAGTGGTCTATGCCGACCACCCTGTGCCGACGGTGGCCGTCGGCATAGGTATGTGCCGACGGCATTTGGACCTATGCCGACGGGCTGCGGCCGTCGGCACAGGTGGCCATTCCTGTAGTGGGCCACGGAGCCGTCCCCTGCAGCGACCTCCAGTACGCCGTCGACGGGGAGTTCCTCAGGCTGTGCCGCGCCGCGGACAATGCCTACCCGGAGAACGGCACCGCTGCTGGCCTCTGCTTGGCTCAAGAAGGCCCCGTCGATGACCGGAGCAGCTGCCTCCCGGTGTTTGTCGAGCCGAAGCTTGGCGCCGGCGCTTTCGTCGCCGATCCGGCCATGGGTCCGGTGGTGGACTTCATGGACGCCATCCTGGGTTCTTCGTCGACGTCCGCGGCCAGTGCTTCGTCCGTCGACAGCTTCTCGGTGAACACCGGCATGCTGCTTCAATGGATTCCCTGAATTGAATGTCTGTGGGTGTTTGGGTAGGTGTATGTATGGGTCGATCTAGCTCGCGTCCTAAATTTATGATCCCAGATGAAATAATTGCCTCATGCACGTTTCCTAGGGTACGTACGTATAGTCGTATACTGTAGTATTTACATGAGTTACGTGTAAATATATATTGTAGGAATCAATGATAATTATATATATCATGGATGCCTCTGTGAAAAAAAAGAAGCTATTCAAAAAACTTGTGAATTAGCTAGCCTATGTATACTACGTGCAGTAGTTCTATGTGCTTGAATGTCATCTAGCAGCACTCGTTGATGAAAACCTACCTCCGATTTGCATGCAAGGCATGTCGGTAGAGATATTAGAGCCGCACAGATTACACTCGTATCGTCAGGTGTTATCTGCTTGCTCCTAGGCGATACGCCTTCAGAGGAAACTTGAAGATTTACTTTTGTAGTAATTTGATCTAAACTCACGTAATTTTTTTGTCCAAGCATACTGAATATGTTATGTCTGTCAGATGCAAGTAATCAATAAACAGCGTGAACCAAAAATCATCTCCCAAGCGATTTAGGAACCTCTGTTAGGATTTAGGAAGGGGCTGGGATGGGGCCAAAGTCGATCGGCAAGCGCAAACGTTCAACTGCCAAGCACACGGGTGTAGGCAAAAGACAGGACTGAAGCTACAGTTTTACAGATGTCCTTGCTGCGGATTGAGCTGCTAGTCGATCACGGGGCCGTTGCACGAAAAGTACAAGGCGATGAAGCATCATCATACAGATAAAGAAGGGCAGCGTTCGCGTTCCATTTGCGCGGCTGAACAGGCGATCGACAGTGTGGGCCGTGCATAGATTCTGCACTGCGCAATAGCAATGTATCACGGTATCTAGGGCTGGACTAACGAGCTGCTCAGATCGTTAAGGCTCGGCTCGTTATGACTCGTGATCGTTAAGCTCATTAAGGATAACGAGCTAAATATAAAGATTGGCTCGGCTCGTTATATGTTCGCGAGCGCTCGCGAGCAGCTCGTTAAACTCGTTAAGAAAATGTATCAGAGTATTTAGCTAATTAAGCAAGCTATCAAGCAAGCATCAGGAGCAAAAGATTTTGGACATAGATATACTTATAAAAATATTGTGACATACATTTGTCAAACACCTACCGTGTGCAAAAATACTTAAAAGATGCAGATTTACAGCCTATTGGCATGTTGATAACGAGCTTAACGAGTAGCTCGTGAAACTCGTTAGTTTGATTGTTTAGCTCATTAGTGTTAACGAGCTAAAATTGCTGCTCAGTTCGGTTCATTAAGAAAACGAGCCGAGCTCAAACGAGTCGAGTTACCGAGCGCTCAGTAAGCTTACCGAACTTCGAGCTTTATGTCCAGCCCTAACGGTATCACTCTCACGTCCTCGTCTGCACGTCATCCTACAGTGCTCATCGAGGTCTCGCTGAATATTTTGCCTCCCGGTTTTTTAGAGAGCCTCCGGTTTTCTTTTTCAGCATAACCTCCGGTTATAGTTGTCACGCACCTTTGTCCCTGATTGGGCTGAACAGGCCAATAAATGTGCTAATTGGGCCAAAAAAAACCAGCCTCTGTAGTATTGGTCGGTCTGGGCCGTCCATATGTTTTTTTAAGAAAGGGGCAAAATCTTTGCCTTTTTCATTAATAGATAAGAAAAGTTTTAGGTTTAATCAACACAAACATGGCCAAAGGCCAAGAAAACAAAAAGCTACTCTCGCAACATTACAAGACCAAAAACAGAGCACCAGCCGAAACCCAAAGAGGGACCTCATTCTTGATGACTGAGAATACCTCTAGCGAGGCGGAGTGGCCATTGCGAAAGACCCTAGCATTGCGTTTGTACCAAATCTCCAAGAAACAAGCATTAGGATGGACACACTCGCCTTCTTCGGGGCACCTTGAGAGGAAGACACAAAAGTCCACCAATCCTTCACGTCGTCGAACCCTTGCGATGTGTCCGGTTGGAGATGAAGGTTCGACAACCAAGTGGTAACCATTTGCCAAATTGTTTTGGAGAAATGACATTTGAAAAGAAGAGGAGCCGTGGTTTCCTGAGTCGAGGAGCACATGGGACACGGTACACAGGTGGGCCAACCGCGGCGCTCGAGGTGGTCCGATGAACAAATCCGATTTTGTATTACCAACCAAGCGAGAACAACTTGCATTCTGATGGCGCTCAAGCCTTTCACACGGTTGGTTGCAAATCGTCAAAGTGGCGCCGTAAACTGAGCTCTGTACGCTGAAGCCGAAGAGTAGATGGCATCGGTGGTCAAGTTTCATGTGATCGTGTCCTCCATGCCAGACTCCAACTTCATCTCCTGGAGCAGGCGCAGAGATTGACAAACAACTTAATATGGTCAAGCGATAACCGTCATCAAGGCTAAGGTGGCCAATGCATGCGTTGTGTTGTAGGGCTTGTTAGACCTTCATGTTTTTCTTTTGGAGATGCTAAAAATGAGAGAAACAATTTTCTTAGGCCTTTCCCCCTTGTGAGGCCGAGTTTCAAAAATTGGCCTTTCTAGTGTCGCCCATAGTGATCGTCATGGCTGCCAAAACAAGAACATGTTCGGCTCATCACAAGGGTTTCCCAATCCGACCCAGTTCCGCTCCACCGCTGTCCATTTAAGCCATGGCCATCGCAGGTGCAGGGCACTCGAGAGAATCTCTCAAGGTTCAAAATACCATCTCCACCAAACTTGGTCGGGTCACTTTACTGGTCCCCATCCAAAGGAAGACCCTCTTATACTTCTCGAAACTGCTCTTCACGCCAGGGTAGGTCACAAGCGCCATGAGATGATAAACAGCTAGCAAGGTCAGAACCAATCTAACCTAAACTCTGCGTCCCGCGGTAGTAAAGCTCTTCCTGTTGTGGTCGTTGATCTTGCTCGCAATCTTGTCCTCGAGATGTTGAAAATGAATGCACTTTAGCTTTTTGTTGGAAAGTGGCAGCCCAAGATATCTGATCGGAAAGGTGATATCACTGATCATGATGGCGGGAAAACGTTGAAGAATGACGTGGAGGTTTAGATTATGGCATTAGATGGCTGCAACATGGCTCTTTTGGAAGTTGGTGACAACTGACAAGCCGAGTGACCTCCCCAAAATTCTTCAGGATTCTGGCAAGCTCAGTGATGTCCTCTCTAATGGGGACGACAAAAATTTCCGCGTATGTTTCGAATTGATTGCTCTAATCGATGGGTATAGGCACAACAGTACAAGAGGATGCAAGAACAGCCGGTTATATAGATCGGCGCGAGCACATTTTACCGCTGGTACGGTTCCGCATGCTACGTACTTTCTCCGTTCCAAATTAGATAACTTCCATTTCTGTTCGTCGATTCTACCGCAAGGTGGAACGGAGCAAATACTGGATACAACAGAAACCAGCATCTCCGACCGGACGCCGATCGAGGTCCGATCATTTGTGCAGCATGTGTTGCTCGTCGGCGGTGAGCGGCTCGAGCTCGCAGGTCTTAACGCCCTCGCTGGGCTCCTTCGGGAACCCCTTCTCATAGCAGGCATCCTCGCAGCTCTTGATGCACAAGTTCTTCCTGCACGGGCCCTTGCACTGCTGCTCCATGGCGGGGATGTGCGTCCGCATGCACAGCTTCACGCACTCGCAGATGCAGTTCTGCCCCGCCTCCGCTCGCTCCACCGCCGCGGCCATCATCACCACCACCACTGCCACGAGCGCCATTGGCACCGTCGCTGGCCGTCTCGCCGCCATCTTCACGCGGATTTTGCCCGAGTTCATGATTTCTGGCCCTTGTCGACACAAATGGGTACATATATGCATGTTGTGGTGCGTTTTCAGTTGCAAACCGTGTCTAATTAGTAGGCGGCCGGTGTCCTTGGTGCTAATTGAAGGCGTCGTTGGTGATAAGATGATATCTCGTGTATAAAAAATGTCTCATTAGCTCGTTGGTAGGCCTTGAAAAGAGGAATGGATTAGCTAATCACGGAAGTGCCTAATAATAGTATTCTGGAAGCTCACATGTTTAGGATTGTATGGCTTCTTTTGTTTCGACTAGTTGAATGTTTCTGCCTTGCCACCGTCTCTATTAGATCGAGTAGTTTTACTCTAGCAACACAATGCAGGAAGATGGTCCAAAATAAATGTTGACCAACGGGGAAGGATCCCTCCATTGGCTTTACGTTGTTAGGTAGATGAGACCTCCCGTTTAATTCGAGTATGTTCAGTTGTGACTTGGATTTCTGTTCGTCGATTCTGAACCAATTTGTTTGATGAGGATTTGTATTAATTTTGTTCAAGGCCAGCTATGGAGCAAACAACTAAATATCCGCCCATGCATGTTGATTTTTTCGAATCCCCAACATAGTATATCTTTCGTCGTCTTATGATCCGAAAGAGTAAAACACAAAATAGTGTAGTTTAATTTCAATTTTGCATTTACATTCTTCATATAATAAAAACACATAAAATTAGTTTATCATTCAGCAAGTATGACTTTAGCTAGTAAAATTGTAAACAATGTTGAAGATGAAGTAGCGGAAATCCATTTTGCCTTGTAGGATTAGATGCTCTTATTATAAATATATATATTTCGTAATGTAAAAAAATTCAAAAAAAATCGGAAGTACATCTAGACATTTTATGTAGGCATATAAATTTTCATAAAAAAAATACATTTTTTGTGCCCTCTGTGAAAGGGACAAAAAAAATTCTATTAAAAAGTCATTTTTTAGCACCAAATTTGTGTTTTTTATACAGAACACAAAAACTATTTTTTTCACGAAACTTTCTGTGTCAACATAAAAGTTCAGACGTACACTCGAAATTTTGTTTCATAATTTCTTGACATCTTATAAATATTTTAAAAATGCACTTACCATAGCGGGACTAGATGGTCATGTGAGTCAAAACACCATGTCCATGAATTAGCCACATTTAAACAACAATCAAGATAATCTTTGTTGGAGCCTTGGTCTAAAATGAATGATATTAATAAAAGATGCCCCAATAAATATGTTCAATTCTATGTTCTTAAAAGGTTTATACTGGGCTCAACTCGTTGTCTAGAGTTCTTAGATGACACAGAGCGTATATGATTCTGTTGTTCTACCCAGATGCCCAGGAGTAGCTGCTGCAAGGAAGAGGAAGAAGGGAGCCTCGATGACAATAAGATCCAGGTTTTGACGAACATGACGAGGTTGTCAAGGACGACACCCAGGCCATCAGGGAGAACAAGCTTACAGACATGCACTCTGACCTCCTCAAAGAAGCCAAATGACAACTATCAGGCTCTGATGGTGGCTCTGGGCCACTTTGTCGACAACAAGGCACATGGTGTCAACTTTGTCAGCATGGCACGACAACACAAGACTCTTTGACTCAGGACCTACCTTGGCAAGTATTATTACAACTGAGAGAGTACCTTGCGGAGCTGGAGTGGTGCAGGGTGGGGCTTGGATAGTTAGAGCTTAAAAACTTCTCTTTATGACTTTAAATTTTGATGAGGTGATACATACTAATCCCTCATATGATGGTTAATTTGGTGGTGGTAGGATGACACCCACTTTTGATGTGTGGTGGTAGGTTGACACCATTGTGGTAGAATGAACTTGTGATCATTTTTTTGGTATGAGCATGCATGCTACTCTTAGTTGTGAACTTGTGATGCATGTTCTGATGTTTGTTGCGATGTTCACTGATGCTTGTTGAAAGGACAAGGATGTCGCCTAGAGGGGGGTGAATAGGTGATTTAAAAACTTTTTCGGTTTAGGCTTAATAATTACGGAATAAAACTATGTGTTTAAATTAACAAGCCAACAACCTAAATATACTAGGCTCACCTAAGTGCATCAACAGCTTAGGCTAAGCAAGACAAGCAACAAGGTGATAGCAATATAGAATACTTCAAGCACGAAGGCTATCACAAAGTAAAGTGCATAACTAAAGAGCTCGGGTATTGAAATAACCGAGACACGCGAAGACGAGGATATATTCCCGAGTTTCTCCTTTTTATGGAAGTATGTCTCGTTAGAGGGGTGTGAGTTTCAAACTCAAACGCCACAAATGGCCTCACCCTATTCTCCGATGAATCTTGCCCAAAAGCTCGGTTCACCTTTCACTATCGGAATCCTTTAAGGCGGAATCTGGAGCCTTTACAACAATCTTGAGGCACAACCCACAAAAGGATTGGGAGCTCCCAAGTGACCACAAAAGGTCTCAACCACCACAAAAGGTGTCTAGGGTCCAAAGACCCAGAGTAACAAGCTCACAAACTTTCAACTTCCACGAATCCTCGTGGAGAGCACAAACCGATGCACAATGCAGTGGCAAGAGCACAAGTGCTCAAATCCTTCACACAAATTCCACCAAAAGAAACTAATGCTTATGGGAGGAGAAAAGAGGAAGAACAAAGAAGAACTCAACAAATGTAACTCCAATATCAAGATCTACTAGGTTCCCTCACTTAGATGAGGGATGGATTGGTGGAATTGTAAATCTAGATCTCCTCTCACTTTTCCTCAAAGATATGCAAGAATCATGGGAGGGATTGATAGGAAGGCATGCTTTTCCAAGGTCAATAATGGAGGAGAGAGAGAGAGGGGAAAACGTGCTCAAGGGACCCCCTCTAAAGGTAGAAGACAACCCCTTTTAGGGTGGGGAATAAGACCGTTTGAAGGGGTATCATGCCTTCCTGCGGGGGCCCGGCCTTGGAGACGACAAGGCTGGACTAAAGGCTGGCCAACGACTAGAGAGGGCCGGCCTTGGGGCCGGGGCCGGCTCGAGGCCGGCCACCATAAACTTCAGAAATTAACGACACTAAAACGGACAAAACTTTCGCACACGAACTCCGTTTTCGATGTTCTTGGGCTCGTTGAAATCACCACAATGAGCTTTACAAGATCATGCAGAGGAACATCATTGTTCAACAAGGGAGGATAAAACCAAATGATGAAAGGTAAAACATTTCTATTAAAGAACAACCGGTAAATCCTCCACCACCAAGAAACCAACAAGTTTTTCAACAAGACTCCGTTTTCTATGGTCTTGGACTTGTTTCGAAGATAATCACAAGCCCTACAAGACCATGCATATACACATCATAGTCCATCATGTGAGGAAGAAACCACAAGGAGAGAGTTTGACCTCTCTAGAAAAGATAAGCCGGTAAAACCTCCAACATAAAAAACGCAACAAGATATGCATATGAAATCCGTTTTTGATGAACTAGAGCTTGGTATAGATATGAACACAAGCTCTAAATTATCACATGGATAAAATCCAAATAACAACTAAGAAAGATGATATGCCAAGTATGTAAAGGTTTGAGCTCTCCACAATGATGCGATCAAATTACTCATTTGAGAGCCCCTCTTGATAGTACGCCGTCTATCCTATAACCTGGTCTCCCCAAAAGCATGAGACCGGTAAAATAGAAAACTATCAAGATCATACCTTTGCCTTGTGCATTCCACCTGAGTTAGATGATGCTGATCTTGACTCTCTCAAGTTGGAACATCTTTCTTGATTGTGCTTGCTAGCACATGCTTGATGAAGACTTCTTCAAATACTCCCCCATACTCCATTACGGGAGAGCCTTGCTATGCTCCGTCTTCATGTATCCACTTGCACTTCATCTTCTTCTCTTGATGTATATGATGTCTTGGAGATAAACATGAATGTTCACTCAATCTTTTTTTCCAAGTCATGCTTGCAATAAGCTCGACTCTAGACGATCATTCTTCATATAAACCCTTGGATAGAAACTTGGTCATCATATAATCTTCTAGAGTTCAACACATGAACTCCAATCATTTTTCCATGGACAAGATCTATAAGGATATCTCAATGAAAACATTAGTCCATAGAGATTGTCATTAATTACCAAAACCACACATGATGGCACATGCACTTTCACTTGTTTTGGTGATCTTGTTTGTGTGTTACTAGATGAACTGGTGTTCAGACAAAGGCGGCCAGGAGTGTAAATTTTGTAGCGTAATTACCAAGAACAAGTGAAACGTTTTCCCAACAACAACTACAGAGGGTTTGAAACTTTAGAGGGGAAGATGAGAACTACTCCAAGTTTCAGAATTCTGAGAATACCAATGTGGTGGATTTTTAAATAACCAATGAGGTGGTACCCTAGGTAGCTCATCAGGTCCAACCAAGAAGGATCAAGGACTTCATAATCATCGTCATGCTTGTGGTGATTGTGAAGCTCCTGTTTTTCTAAATGTTGTGTATAATCGGATGTAATGAAATGACTCGTAAGCTCACCACATTCGAACGAAGGCACACTGGGCTACCAAATATTGGGCATTTGCTTCAACCGAGACTGAAAGAAAAGAATGCAGCCTACCAAACATAATGGATTGTAACCCAATCCATGCAGACAAAGCCAATGCAGGAAAATAAACAAAGGGCGTGTTTGGTTGCTGGCAGGTCAATATATGGATAGTGTGGAAACAAATTTGGTATGTTTGGTTGCTTGACTCGTATGTAGAGTCTTCCTTGCACGACACTTAAAGCGGCCCAAAACACTATTCTAGTTAGCCTTGAAAACGCTCGTATCATTACCTTGTTATGCTCAGGTTTCTTAATAGTTGCTCTATTTAATTCTCTTTAGGCTACACAATCATGTTTCGATTCGTGATAAAATGTACAAAAATATGCACGTCGACGTCATGGTTATGTTCCCATGCTTGGTTTCGAATTTTGTCGGCTATAACTTCTCGATTTTGGGTCGATGTTTGGAACTTTTTTAGACAAATTTTGTCAAATTTGTCGTACTCGATTGACAATTTGAAATTTTCTCTGACATGTAGGTTCATCTCAACTTGTCTCACGACTTTTGTGTTGTAATTTTTTTCATTTCAGCGGTCATATATGAATATATGAGTAGATATAGACGAGCCTGGACGTCTCCTCTCTTCCGCTACAGTAGAGAGAGGTGATTTTTTCGCCCCGCCCGCAGATCCACCACCTCGCCGTCGATCCGTCTGATCCCTCGTCCTCCGTCGCCGCTCCGGCGGCGGGAGGGCGGGGGATCCCCGCTTCACGGGTGTAGATAGTGTAGGGTTTGTGTGCTCTTCGCCGGCGGCGCCATGGAGGAGGTTGGGTCGTCGGCCTTGTTTTTGGTGCAGGTACGTGCTTCCTCCGACGGCGGAGCTCGGTGGAGTTCCGCGGTGATGTGCTTGGCCCCCTTCGCTCCCTCGGGTCTCTGGATTTGCTGGGAGCGCCATCCCCCTCCCGGATTCCGCGTGGCGGCGGATCGGGGTTGACGAATCTGAAGCCGGCGATGTTCTAGGAAGACGAAGATGCAGCTGGAGTTGGGTGGAGGCTCCACGGAGTTCGAGGTCCGGTGACTTCCCGTCCGCCAGGGGACGTCTTCTGATCCAAGGCTTGAAGGAAGGCGCGGCGGCGGCGCGCCACCGGCACGTTCTGCTCCATGCCGGCGTCTCTAAGTTGCAGAAGGACTGGAGTCTAATTTTTATCTTTGTTGGGTTCTTTCTGTAATGTCCTTCCTGTAATATCGTCTGGTTTCCTCGCAAAAAATATATATGAGTAGATATTATATTGGAGGTATGTACATGTTCAGACTGTGCGTGTTCTACGTGTGTTCTTTATCCTTTGTCATCTCCGCTCAGATGTTGCTCACCGTCGCAGCAGCTAGTAAATCTGGAACTGGATTTGTGATGTCCATGGGTTTGGACCTGAAATAAACTGGACCGAGTTGGATTGGGCCATGTTGGACGTGGACCCTAACTGGATATTAGGTCTAGTTGAGTTGGACAGCTTTGGGCGTGAGAGTTGGGTAATCCAATATCCACTGGACCTGTGCTGCATCCTATCGACCTGCTCTCTGCCTCTCTCCCTCCCCAAATCCATACGCCTCCTCCGCCCCAGCACGCTGCTTCGTCGGCTCGTCTCCCTCACCCGTCAGTCCGGCACGTCCTCTCCTCACCTTCGCCCCAGCCCATCTAGTGCGATCTCCCGCATCAGATCAACGCCGCCGCCCTATCTCTACCCGCAGGCGGCCACCCCATCCTCGAAGCTTGTCGGCGACCCAACCCCGCCGCTCGCCGGCGGCCACCCCATCCTCGCAGCAGAAGAAGGCCGGCGGCACACCGTACTACGTCGAGGGCTGCCCCGATGGACCGGAGGAAGGCGGCGAACTCGGGCATCCCCTACGGCAGCTTCATCTACATCTGGGTCGTCGTCGTCTGCACCGGTCAGTGCATCTCAGATCGAGACATTCGTACATACACGGAAAGAACAGCGAGCACTTTTCGAAAAAAAAAAAACACCAAACAAGTAAACACGTTACACATGCTCGGTCCAATGGGCCTTGGATATCCAACCTTACAACATACTGGACTTGGACGGATTTGGATAGTACAAAATAAACGTGGACGTGGAGATGGACCGGACCACTTCCGAGTGGACACTAGTTGGATTAGCACGTTTTGGACTTAGACCTTGATCCGGTTCCAGATTTAGTTGTGCTTGGTGTAGGTGTGTTTTTTAATAGATGTCGTCTCCGCTCAGGCGATGCCACGAACTCCGCCGGTGCATGAGCGGTTACTAGGTTGTGCTACAAATTAGCCTTTTTTTTTCCTGGCGGCCGCGACGTGGATCCGACGACGAGGGGAGAGGGCGGCCACCAACACCAACTAAACTAGACTAGGTGCGACGCGACGCCGAGACCATCATCTATCGCATCACATGACTCCTGAAAAGGATCCACATGGGTGCTGCTCTCCCCACCCCACGAACCGATGCTGCCTGTCAGGTAATAGTGGCCTGTGCCGCCCAATTATGCGACGCATGTTGCTGTGCGCGAGGTCAGTCCGTGCTTGGTGGCCTCGTGTCTGGAGTACAAGATTTATTACTAGTCCAGTACGCGAATCCATTAGTGGTACACCACACCAGACGACCGGAGTGCTACTGAGCCTGGAACGCCGGCCGGAGAAGAGGGCTAGCACTTCGGAAAGTCAAATTGTGCTACCGAAAGAAGAGGTCTAGCACAAAACAACCATGATTTTCAAGCAAACGTCAGACTTCATTTTTTTGTTAAACAGAGTACTCCCTCCGCCGGTTCAGTTTACAGGATCCGCTCGTATCTTATATCTTAGGTCGCCTATTTTTTACCAATGTAATAAAAATTATATAACACGAAACTCATAACATTTGAAAATATAACATCTGATTTTTATAATAGTATTTTTTTTGTAATATATATATCTTCTGTATGTTGGCCCAATTAGTGATCTAGAGATACTGGCGGCTGGACCGGAGGAGTATATCGAATCAAACAAAAACATGCGACTAAGATCCATAGTAAAACTATAGCTTGCCTTAAGACGGTTCGAGGTCCTTATCTCTTCACCTTTTGCATCTCTATCTTCCCATCGTGGCTCAATTGTAAATAACAGACAAACACAAACTAAACTAAACTCAAAGATTTGAGGAACAAAAACTACCCCTTATATGTGAGAACGTAAGCTTGTCGAACGTAATAGTTGGGAACATCCCCTTGCAAGTTGTCAAACGGCTCTTCGTCGTTGAATTGCAGCTCAAAAAGAACTATAGCACAAAAAGAACCAACAGGGGAGAACTTATGGCCGAATATATATGACACTACCATCACTGCTAATCTAGGTGATGGGGCTGAAGATGATTCAATACGGAGGAGCGAGGGTCGTCCATCTATGGGAACAAAACATCACATACTCTTTAGCATTATACGCGCCAGCCATGCCGATCATACATAAGAGGAATAGGGTCATAAAGCTTTTATTATGTATGATGTGACCTTATTCAAAAAAAAATTTAAAACAACTCTCCTACTTTAGTCCATGATCTAGCTTGCCTCCGGGTGCCTCAGAGACCGACAGACCTTCGACGATGAGGAGAAATGCAAAACGTGAGCAAGAACAAAATTCCGGCCTCCTCGGCTATGGTTTGCCTCTCATGTATGATTTTGCAATATTTAGAAGATTCTCTCTCTCTCTTTTTGGAAAAGGAGGCAGCACACACAACATTTATAATCACGATGGAATGCTACACAATGAACATGATTACTATGTCAGGAAAAAAGTTTCCTGGATATACAGAATTTAAAATAATTATAGAAAACTATGATGAGTGACTAAACCATTAACTGTCAAAGATCTGAGATTGTGGATTAGGTAACGAAATGTGGATAAGAAATGGAGACTAATCAACAAATGATGAGTGGCAAAAGCAATTTTGCGAAAAAATTTAGCTGGAGTACTTGACTTTTCCCTCAAATCTGTTGAGGTCAAAAAGAGCCTCGCTCGACACGTAAAAGTGGGCCCGGTGTGTATAAATCCATAAACTAAGCGCGCCTACCCCATTCCACTCCATTTCTCCTCCTCCGCTTCGCCTGGAATTTTTGCCTCTTCCTTCCTTCCTCCGTACCCCTCTCTCTCCTTCCTTCCCCGTCCATCTCTCCGGCGAAGCCGATGGCCGCGAGCTCAGGCGACGGGCCCCGAAGGCCCAACCCGCTCCCCTCGGCCCTCGTATCCAACCTACAGTCCGTCCTCGCCGCCCGCCGCCCGCCTTCTCCGCCCGAGGAAGCCCCCGCCACCGCGCCGGAGGCCTCGGCCTCGGCTCCGGCGCCGGCCGATGACGCCCCCGCCAAGCCCGTCGTACTCCTGACCTGCGCCGGTGGGATCCAGTCGCCGGGTCTCGCGGCGCTCGTCGACGCCCTCGTCAAGGGCGGCCGCTGCGACGTCCACGTGGTTGCCCCCGAATCGTATGTCCCCCAATCCCGACACCTGATTTGTCATTGCAGTTCTGCTCTTGACCTAGGACGATTCATCGTTTGGATGGATTTGCTGTCAACTGTTGAACCGTCTAATCGACCATTATCCATGCTGTTCGAATGGGAATTTAATTGCAATGTTGTCTTAATTTGAAGGGACAAACCTGTCTGTGGCCACTCCATTACCATACGGGAGACTGTTTCAGCCACATCCGTCGATTTTACAGGGCCAAGGCTTTGAGATATCAGGTCAGGGGTGTTCGCCGTTTGGATCATAGGACTATTCATCAGCTATTGGGTATCATTAGTTCCTCTTTGCTGATTATGATGATATTTTATTCAGGACCCGGTGGATTGCATCTCGCTGTCATTGTCTGGGAGGCTATTTGCTTGGTCGGCACCTGCTTTGGTATTGTGCTTGTTATCTATGTTTAGGAAGGAACTGGATGTCCTATTTTAAAAAACAGTAGATGTCCTGTCCTTCGTTATTAAGGATGATTCCATTTCTTTTGCAGGTGATTAGTGGTATCAATGCTGGGCCAAACTGCGGTTATGAGATGTATGCTCTTGTTTCACAACTGGCCCATTTATAGTCTGTTTTCAGTTTAGTTATGCAATTTATTACAAATCTGTATAGGTTCCACTCTTCTGCCATTGCTGCCGCAAGAGAGGCCTTAATGTATGGCGTACCTTCAATCGCAATCTCATTGAATTGGTGGGTATGGGTTTACTACTCACATTAAACCTGTGTTCCAAATTTTCTCTATCATTCCCACTGCCTTTTCCCCTCTCAATAACACAAGCTAATAACAAGTGGTGGATTTATGCAACTAGGAAGAAGGATGAAACTAAAGACAGTGACTTCAAGGATGCAGCTGGGTTATGTTTGCCATTGATACATGCGGCCTAACAGACATTGAGAAGGGAACTTTCCTCAGTGGGTGCCTGCTGAATATTGGGGTTCCAAGCTCGCCATCTGCAAATAAGGTTGTTATGTAAACAAAACTATGATCTTAAACTCCATTGTAGACAAAATAGTACCATAGCTGAGAAACATGAATTCCTTTTATTTGTAATCCACTTCGGCATTTACTGACAAGCATACTGTACCATGCTATGCCTGCTGAATATTGGGGTCCCAAGCTTGCTAGCTGCAAATGAGATTATTTTGTGTGAAAAACTATGGTTTTAAACTCCATTTAGGGCCAAAAAATAGCACCATTGCTGCATATGGCATTTAGTAACAAGCATACTGGACCATGCTATTGCTACGGGCTAGAGCAATACATATAACTAATTATATCCTCAACTTAAAGTCAAAAAAAAAATATATCCTCAACTTAAGGGATCATATGCTTCCATCTGTTTGAGAGGCTATTCTAAAGGGTAAATAAACAGGATTATTCATTACTAGCATGGTTTACAAAGCGTCCGCTTCAGGACGCCTAAGCGTCAAGCCCCCCCCCCCCCCCCCCCCCCCCCCCCCCCCGCTTTGGAAAAACGCCCGCTTTAAGCGCTTAAGCGTCCAAAGCGCCCGCTTAGGCGTCGCTTAAGCGCCAAAGCGCCCCCCCATCGCTTTGAGGACGCTTCACGCTTTGTAAACCATGATTACTAGTGTAGAATGTAGGTTCTTTGCCACGTTACCGGTGAACAAGGCATATGCTGTACCTCACTGGTGATTGAATAGTTAAGAATCGAATAAACTACATAGAAGGCGTCTTGTTATGACAACTGAACCTTTTTAAAAAGCTATATCTTGTGTATAGTGGTTAAGTCTTTTCTGCTATTTACTCTATGGAACAGTAATGTGTATCTATCTATCTGATTTTGTACTTTGGACTTCCTCAGGCGTACCATGGTCATATGTTAGCCGACTTTGGTCCATCCTTCAGTACATCATAACTAATCTGGAAGACTGGAACACATGATGCATTTTCTTGAATTCTATATTAGAATAAGAATGGTTAGCCTTGTTGGTATTACCTTAATCACAAGCGCAACAATATGTGCGTATATACTGATTGTAAGGACGTGCAATTATCTGAACAAAAAAACAACCTTATTAAATTGGAGGAACAGTGGTAGTTGTTTATATCCTGGTAGTAGGAAACCAAATCACTTTGGAATCTTATGCAAAATGTACATTATTTTTCACAACTGTGATGGCCAAAATTCTACAGCATGTAGGTGGTTTGGCTTAATTCTTTTTTAACATCTAATTGGCTCCGTCTCACTTTTCTGATGGCAGGGTTTCAAGTTGACCAAGCAAAGCATATACAGTCCTGCTCAAAGTTGGCAAGCTGTGTCCACAAGCAGACCTACACCTGCTGCTCACTTCATGGGCATGCATCAAAGCCTTGGTATTCAGCTCGCACAGCTTGGGAAGGATGCTTCTGCAGCCGTATGAATCAAATATTTTACTCCATAGAAGTTTATTATGTCATCATTGGTGTAATATAAAATTGGTTTATCATTTCATCTTCAGGGAGCTGCTCGCAAAGGTAATGCCCAGCGGAAGGCATTTGAGGTTGAGTCTGTTGCAGCTGCAGGGAAACCAGAGACTCGAGAAGTAGTGAAGAAATTTTTCCGCGCCGAGGTAAATGTACATTCCACAGTTCTGATATAGCAAAATAAAAACACGTAGTTCCACTTCTTTGATCAAGTACAAAACCAAGAATAACTGTCAAGCAGTACCACCAAACTAGGTACTTGTGGTCATACCGAGATTGTAAATAGCCTGAGGCCATTTTAGTGTCGATTTTTTGGAGTAGTGAAAGTGTGCCTTGGACTTGTGATCATGTTTCTAAACACATTTGAACACCCTCAAAGCTTTCTGAGCATCCTTTTCGTATTGGGCTTCATTCAAATGCAGTTCATCGAGAAGCTGCATGAAGGTTTGGATGAGGATATCGATTTGAGAGCCTTGGAAAATGGATTTGTGAGCTCTCTCTCTCTCTCTCTCTCTCTCTCTCTCTGTGCGCGCGTGTGTGTGTTGTGTGTGTCTGTGTGTGTGCGCGCGTGCAGTGGCTAATCGTTTCAACCTTGTCCAACTTACAGATATCTGTCACTCCTCTGAATGTGCATGGCCGTGTGGATCCTCAACTTGAAACTCCAGCTTCGGACTGGCTGTCAGCAGCTTTGGCTGTAGACAAAGAAAAAGAAACTTCTCCAGTTGTAGGAAACGAACAAGATGCTTCAGATGTAGCCGGAGACAAGGAAGCTCCAGCTACCTAACAACCATGCAGACATGTACACTCTGTAGGTGCTTTAGTCCTTGCCTTGGTGTCTATCTTCTACCACCTTGCTTTATTGGCTTGATTCTCGTATGTCTTTTGCATTCCATGTTTGTTCGTCTCCTCTGACGATTGCCGGTTTTCTTCGTCTTGTAAAATGAGTTGATGCCACTACAGTTTGGAGGTAACCATGTAGGCCATTACATCTACTCGACGAATACTGCCAGCCCCCACTATTTTTCAGTGTGGTTTGTTTTGCAAAGGTGATGTGTTCAGTGTTCAACACCAGATGAATGTGATTGATTTTTTTGTTCTGTACCTTCTGAACGGTGCCCTGCAAACATGTTTTGACCCCATGTAATCTGAAATGCAATTTCGACAACTTGATGTGGTGGTCTCTCTTGACTTGTGAGCAGTGCGAGAATTGTCTTAGCTTTTAACGATGGATCTTTGGGCAATTTACTCGTGCTAGTGCTAGCTGCTAGGTGAGATCAAGGTAGCACTGTGTTCGTTCTGAAATGTACACACAGGATGAACGCAGTCAACGTTTTGGAAATTTGTACAACATAAAACAGGTGCAAAAATACATTGGTTCATTTTATGAAAGTAATGTCATTAGCTGCGTCTTGCACATTGAGTCACACCAGAAATAAAGCGTTGGTATGTTCGTTTTACAGAATTCTTTGATACTAGTATGCGGCTTTTTGCTATTTCTTATGACAATACTGTTCACATTCGGGGTTTTGTAGTCCAGGTTTTGCACTAAGTATGTTAATTAAGGTAAAAAAGTGAGATACATTTAACTGATGCAGTACACGTTGTCCACCACAGCTGACAATTATTAAGATGAGAAGAGTCCAAATGATTATCAATCTCCTTTTAAGTACCCCCTCGTTTTACTCTCCCCTCACTTTGGAGCCGAATGCCTGAAAAACAGTGAAAACAAGCGGACGCGTCTCTAGTCGTGGAACTGAAAACAAGTTGTAGTTGAAACATGGCGGATCCAAGAACCACTGGCAAGAACTATAGTTTACAACAGAAAATCATCTCTCACTCTCCAAAACAATAGGAATGGACTTAGCTCAAGCACAAAAGCCACTCTCTCAGGAGGAAGGGAGAAGTGTTGTCCTCCACTTTTTCCTTAATCCACACAAGGACTTGCAGTTGAAGAACCGGCTAATCGCTATTAGCCTATTTACATTCTGCACTGTACAGATAGTCAAACGAAGTTCTCTTCTTCTGTTGTTCAGCTCCACCCTCTGCAGTTAGTCAGCAAAAAGGACGAAGGCGGCACAGTTACTACGTATGCCAGGCCGAGCACCATTGCCACCACCGTGGTGACATTGCTCGGCCTAGCATTGCGAAGGTAGCAGCATTACTCCTCATCTGTAAACCGTTTTTGACATTGCTCTCCAGTTCTGAGATAGTAAATGTGAAGTCTGGATTGAACAAGATATGCCAAGTGTATTTCTTCAGTGCCCAGGCCATCAACAAAAGGAGCCTGCATGCTGACTACTCCGAATCTATCCTAAATCGTTGTAGACCACAATGTTCACTCGAGCTACCTGTTGATAAGCCTCTCTCCCTACGTTGTCCAGTTTTCCCGACCTTCAGAGGACCCGAACTCGAATACCGTCGAAAAGAACCAGAGGCATCCAGCGTATCATATCGTGCTGATGCAGTGAACTGCTCGGTAGATAACACTGGGCCTACATCCATATCTAGACTCGCTCTGCTTAAAAGCTCAGCATCTTGGATATGCAATCCTGGCTAAAACTTCTCGACTCATTGAACTCACTACCTTCGTTGCATACCAACTTTAAGGCTTGAACAACTTCCCCCATGAATGGGCGCTGATCCACCTCAGGCTGAACACACATCGAAGCGATTGCTGCTACCTTTGCAATGCTGTCAAATGGGATGCCACTTCCGAGGGAAACATCAATGAGTGTTTCCAAACCATCCCTGTTTGTTAGAAACGGACAAGCCCACGCAACCAAGTTTTCTTGCCCTGGAGGCCTTGACATATCTACAGGTTTCCTGCCAGTAAGAAGCTCCAGAAGGACAACGCCATAGCTGTAGACGTCACTCTTTACTAGAAGATGTCCAGTCATTGCATACTCAGGAGCAAGATACCTAAAAAGAAACCGTCACAAGTTTTAAATATGCCGAGGATATTTAATCAACTCTGAAAGAGTTAAGATAATAATTTCACATCCAGCTTACCCGAAAGTTCCCATAACCCGAGTTGAAATATGCTCGTTCCCCTCGCCAAGAGCAATTCTGGCTAAGCCAAAGTCTGAAACCTTGGGGTGTAATCATGTTCCAACAAAATGTTACTTGACTTGAAGTCACGGTGTATAACACGAGGACTTGAATCTTCATGCAAATAAGCAAGACCACGTGCTGCACCAAGTGCAATTTGAAGCCTAGCATCCCAATCAAGCAGAGCAGTGTCTTTATCTGATCCTGCTTGGAGTCATAACATAAATTGTTTTCAGAAGTTTGCAGATCCATGTTATCCAAGTTTTCTAATGGAGTAATAGAGATATACTACGCAACCTGTGAGACGCACAAAGAGTTTGAAATGATAGGCTTGGAGATATAATATAATGGAACCTAGTAAAGTTATTTCATTTCTTAGCATGTCAGTGTTAATATGTGCAGCTTCATTATATCAGTTATATAACACTACTGAAGCTACAAAATTTCTTTTAAATGCATCTAATTCCAACAAAAATTAGATTCAATTATATTAAATGGGAGTCTTGAAACTGAAGGTCTAGTGGCAAAATGAACAGTCTTACCGTGCAAGTGAGATTCAAGACTTCCATTCGGAACAAGCTCATATACCAAACATCGCATATGCTCTTCCGTGCATATACCTATCAACTTAACCAAGTTCCTGTGATGCAATCGGCTAAGCATCTCAACCTCAGCCAAAAATTCCCGCGTTCCTTGCTGGTCATCCCTCTTAAGAACTTTGACAGCAACCCGTTCTCCGTCCTCAAGAATACCTTCATAAACACGTCCAAAACCACCCTCGCCGAGTATCCTGGACTCATCAAATCTCTCTGTAGCTCTTTCCATCTCAACCAAACTAAATAGTTTTGCTGATCCTTTATATGCCATTATACTAGAGCTGAATGACGGTGATGCTGAAATAGGTCTGCTTTCTAGCCTACTCCCGACTACTGCAGAACCAGGACCTGCATTTCCAATGCAAGCATTGATGAGGAAATACAGAAAAGAAAGCAAATCAGCGTCTATAGTTATTTTTGTAGCTTTAGCCCTTCAGACTATGCTCAAAGCAGTTCTGACTTCTGAGTGCTTTGGCCAGTGAAGCATGAAACAGAAGTCTTATTCTTTCATATACAGCTCATTTCAGCGATAGAAACATGAAACGTGAATTCTCAGCTTCTGAAAGCTAAAAACAGAAGATTCATCTTAAGTGGACTAGCTTGTTACACAAATGCATAAACAGTGGATTCCAGTGCTCAGAATGCATGCATGGAAAGATGGTCTACCAATCCTGTTGTTCTCTAAGCAGCTAAGCTAATCCTGCATGTACAACATATTACCAGGTACGGAGTACTCCCTACTTCCGGGTGTATAAGGCTCACACATATTTTGAGATCATCAATTTGACCAATCAAATATGAGTTATACGCCACAAAAAGTATATCATTAGAAACTCTTTCGAATATGAATTCAGTGATATACCTTTTGGGGTATTAACACATTAGTTGGTGAAATTGAGGACCTAAAAATGCATGCATGCCTTATAAACTCAGAAGGAGGGAGTAGTTCCCAGTTTCATGCGAAAAAAGGGGCCTTCTGTTTTTAGAAAAAGAGATTCAACATGCTTAATTTCTCTACTTTCTTCAATGGCGCCACATGGAATGATAAAAAAAAGGAATAATCCGTAAAAAGAAGGTGTTGCTACCTGCAGGCTTTGCTGGCGTAAGTGAAGCTTCGGTCAAAAGATTGTGGTTTCTAAGCTTGAAATAGATCACCAATGCAGCTCCAGCACATAAAATAAAAGCAAAAACACTTGATAGAACAATTATCAAAATTATGCCCCTACTTTTCGTTTCTCTGTGGTTTCCTACATCAGCAGCAAATGGGCGTAACCTTGGATCATTTACACCAAGACTTCCAGCAGCTGTTGGTGGTGACGAAGGAAGACCTGCATGAGTAGACGAAACAAAGTACCATGATCATTATGAAGAGAGAAAGAGAGTGACAAATGAACTAGACCTGAACAATAAACAAATCAATTCAAGGATCAAATCGGATATAAAAAAATCATCAAGATAGGCAGGAAGATGTTAAAACAAGGAAACCGGTAAGTTGAGTAACACAAAAAGAGTTATGCTGGACTCTCACCTGGGTAGAGAACATATAACACATCATAGCTTCCAAAATGCATAAGGTTTATGATGACCTGTTTGTGCCAAAGCCTTTCAAATACTGAAAGTGTTGTTGTATTGTCAAACCTTGCTCCCAGTGGCACAAGATCAATAAAGACAACTGTCTTCTGAGGGTCTTCAGTTGCTGCATTCGCTCCCATAACACGAACTTGACTTTGTTTCATGAACACTCCAGATGCAATATTTTGTGCAAGCTCTGCGACCAATCCAAAGAATGTGTACAGTGGTATACCTAAACGAAGCTCAACTTTAATTGGCAGTACACAGAGACATGTTGTTCCCGGAGGACTATTGGTCAGAGGATCTTGACAATATAACGGTGTGCAGTCTAGCAAAGAAAAAAAGGATGAATGAACCACAACTGAGCGAAAGTACTCAAAAGCTATCAGCTGAGTAAAATTGAATGTACAAAACATTTGAATTGATAAATTTAGATGACACAAAATGTATCTGTATCATACATGAGTCTGGAGGTGGAGGCGGTAAGGAACGACTTGGTGTTGGTGGTGATGCAGGACTGTCAGGCGGTAGAGCAGGCTCTGCATAGACATAGATATACGGACAAAGATTATAATATTATATAATTGCTTCAGTTATACATATTTATCATCCATTAAGCGGAAAATAGCAGATCCACTTTCAAGTTCTAGAAATTACTGCATTATAATCAGATAAAAAGAGAAAGATCTACACCGTCTGTTACCGTGGGTCCAGATTGTAACAATACATATCAATCAGATATGTGTTGGAGCTATTACAATTACAGTTGTATTACAAATACAATTTCATCTTTAAAATATAGCTTGTAACTAGGCCTTTTGTATTTTGTAAATATTTGTAACTCTTTTCCCTGCTATATGAATGGCAGAGCGCTTGCAAGGTTCCTAAAATGTCATATAGGCATATAGTAAATAAAAAATTCAAGTATCTTGCCGCAAAATTGCATGAGGAATTCTACTAGTCCTTTTTGTTTTGCGGGCGACTAGTTCACATTAAAGCCATGTAAATCTAGATTACTTCTGGCCCTATTGGATTCAACAATACTAGAGAAAGAAGATTTTTTTTGACAAATTCAATGCAGGATGGGAAATTGGGGGCCTGCATGACTAATATTGCATACAGTCAAATGCTCATAGTAGAGCAAAGATAAACTTCACATGTTCAAATCAAGGATGGCCTCAACTGATATTTGCAGACTAAATATTGAACTTTCAATCAAGTATACCGTAGACAACTATTGCGTTACTGCTGAATTGTATGTGTACTTATCAACGCCATGGCATGTCTCAGTTCTTAAGGACGTCAGACAGGATGCATGGTTGAGCCCAACCTAACCCGATATATTAGTACCTGGGAAAGTCACGATGTTGCATGCTTGCCTGTTTGGACCTGATTTTATGGCATACAGTTATAGAAATTTTAGGAGCTAGAAGAGTTGACATAATGTAGAGAATAAGAGAAAATTGCAATACACACTCAAACGAGGAACAACTTGTTAAGGGCGTGTAACTTGTACTGGTCCCTCTAGCATGACTTGACGTCTTGACCCATCTAACCCTTGCCCTCTAGTGTATATATATATATATATATATATATATATCTAAATAATAATGGAATAAGTTGGACAGTTGTTAACTGTCACTTATCTTCCTAAAATTAACACAACTAACCTGGAGCATATGAAGGTGAATGATATTGATGAGGGTGATGCGGAGCATACGCTGGATTTCCTTCTTTTCCTTTCGATGGAGGAAAGACTACAGGTGCTGGAGAAGGACTGTGATCTAAACCTGAATGTCCATGGCCTGTTGCAGAAGCATTATCAATTCTATGTAAAGCAGGGCTTATGACAGGAAAGGAACATGCACCAAACAACACTTACTGAGATGAATGCACATATTTCTATTTATATTTTTTTCTATGCAAAACTGTGGATACCTTTGTGGTGTTTATGATTTGCAGGTGATAAATGGCTGGAAGGTTCCTTTGGAGGTGCAGCAACTGGGATGGCATGTCCTCTCCTATGGATGCTGGGAGAATTTTGGGGAGAAACGACAGGTCCTGCACAATATAACTTCCTGAATCATTTTACTGTCAGCAATAGGTTTATTGTGGTTGTATCCTAGTACATATGGTTTGTTGGACACCTTTTACAGATGTGTCATTTACTGGCAAGGAACCGTGATGCCTTCCCTTTGAAGGTGCCACAAGTGGAGCTCCATGGATCATCCCATGTGTATTATTTACGTGTATGGAATGGTGATCCCTTCCTTTCAGAGGTGGTACACCATTGGCGTTCCCATGGTTGGCAGGATGGGTTGTTCGAGAAGCTGCTGGTCCTGCACAATGTGTTACAACAAAATATGTGATATCCACTCCCTAGCAGATGTATTTCATGTCTGAATACTGCTTAAGATGCATACTTTGTGCTTGTGGATTATTTGCGGAAATGGAGGGTAAGATATGATTGTGGCCGCAGAAAGTGCGGGTGAAGTCATCACTACTGGTCTACTGGAGGAACAGGAAGTCCTACATAGAACATACATTGTTGGTATTGAATTTAGAACAAATATACTTTTTTTTTTAAAAATCTCAACTCAATGGGATATGCCTTATACTTTTCTTATGTGGATGGTCTAAAGGTACTAAATGCTATGGATCGGAAGCAACTCGAAGGTCATGAGCCTTCCCCTCATAAATATGATTATACTGTAATCTTGAAAAGAATTTTTTAAGGTTCAACTAAATGAGAAGGCTACTTCCTAGTGTGTGGATAGTGTGCAGGGGATGAATACAGTAACAGGCGCACCATATACCTAGTCTCATGGACGTCAAAAGTGATTGGTGATGGAGAAACAGGCATACATGTGGAATGCACTAATGAAGAGACCAAAATCGACATCTTGACATGATTGAGTTCAGTACCATTTGAATGTGCATGGTGCCTCTGTTGCGGGGGAATATGAATGGCCTGGTGCATTGAAGTTGAAGGTGGAGTGGCGGGAGGAGAATGATGATTTATCTCCCTTGTGCCTATTCCAAGCAAATAGCTCCTTTAGAAATGCTATATAGTGTTTTGGCACTGAATCAGGGAGACTGAACCTTTTGGTGGTGAGCTGCTGTGACTCGGTAGGTTGTTTGGAGGTCTAGCAAATGTTGTGTGATCCTTGTCCTGACTGGATGCAGGAGCTATGGGCGTCGGTGGTACAACTGCCATATACACCCAAGGTTTCAACAAAATCTGGGTGAGAAAAAAACTGAAACAACCAGTTAGATGACTAGATAACAAGAGGAACCATTACCTTTTGGCGGTCTGCTCGGTAGTTCTGTTGGAGGTGAAGCAACTGGAACTCTAAGTGTGTCCTGGCCTGCTGGAGGGGTGTGGAATGACGAAGGAGCTGCTGCCATGCGAATAACAGGTTGCAACAGATTCTGAGTTGGTAAATATGAGATCCATTTCATTAGCTAATAAAGTAACAGTATGGCATAATATCGGATCCAACAATCTTACAATGGCCAATACGGGTGAAGGAGCTGGCTGTGTTGATCCCCTGCCAGTGGAAGGTGGAGATGGAGGAGGTTGAGATGCTGGTCAAAGGTAAAAGTATATACATGAAACTACAGAAACAAATAATTGACCAAATGGTAATGACATCAAGAACATAAGGCAGATCCGAATAGTTCTTACACCAGGGTGGGTGTTGTAGAAAAGGTGCAGCAGACGGAGTGTTCACAGCAATTTTAGGATGATACGCATGTGGTTGAAGTGGAAGAGATGGTGAAGCTGCGAGCACTTGTTCTCGAACATGATGATTGCCTGTTTGAGTAGCTGGAGAAACCATATGTGAAGGAGAGACATGCTGGCCTGTGAATACAGTAATAATGGATATGTAATTCCAAATTACATTTTACCGATACATAGATACAGGTAGAGTTCAGCATTGTGCTGAACAACAATTCACCTGGACTCTGTATAGATGGAGATATTTCTGTGTTTGGTGGCTGATACAAATGACCAGGCATAGGACTAGGGTCCATTGTAGGCAGCACTGCTTGTTTAGATGGTGGCTCGGCTTCATCTGAGGAAGACAGAGAGTGTAAATCATTTCCATGAAAAAAATAACCTAGTAGTGTTGCTGAAAAAAGATTTGCTTCGCATAGGATTTTAGGAAAACACACATATCATATAGTTACAAAAAGTACCTTCGTGTTTGATTGTTGAGCTGGGTGCATATTGTCGTTTATGCTGTTTGATAACATCTGCGCTAGTTGATGCTGATAATTTTGTAGTTAACCCTATCAACGAAATGGTAAATTGCATTTAAACTAGAAATACACACATGATATACAAGTATACAACAACAGATATTCCAGATCATTGCGCCATAGGCGTGCTTAGTACAGACCTAAGCTCTGGAATCTCGGAGCTTGCAATTGTGAAGGATGAAGTATATTATCCAAGTTGTTTCGTGGATGACCACTTGTTAATGATAGAAGAAGTTTACGACCAAAGGCAGGTGCATGAGACTGCTGATGACCTTCGGAAACAAAGTAAATAGAACATACAGCTAAATCAATCTGGCTACTGCATAATATATATAGTTGACAAACATGAAAACATAGTGGTAGCAGAAAATATGACTAGTGAAATAATTAGCCACGCACATGATCATTATTTGTTTGGTCGATACTCAATAATACATCCAGATACCAGGCCAGCGTGTAGTATTTGATATAGGAATGATTTTATTTTTATTAGCACCTTTTTAGATAGCTTACCATGCGGCATATGTGGTAAGGCATCTATTTTTTTAAATGCTAATTAAAAACACAATTAGCCACGTTTATGATCACTATGTATGTGCTCAACACTAATCTAGGAACTGGCTAGAAGTTAGAACTGAACCATCTCCCTTTACATGAAAATAAATCCCCTGAACCTAGAACAGCCTTTACATTCTGGACAGCTTTAAAATCACATACAACAGCCTCTAACCACCAATTTGCCACCCAAACCCAACAATCAACGCCGGTAACCCGAATTGCCGCGCAGAATCTACAAACAAATTTTCAGAATAAAAAAGTTGAGCAGTACCAAACAAACGCTGAGGGACTCGGGTTTTGGCAGCTCGAACCCACCAAAATTCTGACGAGTAAGGTACTCTAGCATACAGACGCGCATGATACTGACCGGACTACCGACAACAACAGGAAACCGGGCACCCGGAGACGGGCACACCGACGGTTCCACATACCTCCACCCGCAAGGACGACGACGGCGGAGACGACCAAGGCGGCGGCTGCGAGGACGGCGCAGAGGCCCCAGCCGCCCCCTCCTCTGCGCCTGCCCATCCCAGCGCCCGGCGGCATCAGGTATCAACCGCGCACGGATTCGCCATGACCACGCGCCTCGATCACCCCGGGAAAGTTCCGGCGCCTGGGTACTCCGGTCGACAGAGGCGGAAGCGGGTGAGTGGGCGGGGACGGTAGAAGATTCGGCGCGGAGAGAAGCGAGCGAGCGAGCATAAAACCCAACAGGAGTCGGGGGGAAAGTTGCGCACTGGCACTGCTAGTGCTAGCGGCGGCGGCGGCAAGGCGATTTGGCGTCCATTTGGTTCGATCGCGGGAGAGTGTTTTTGCCGTGGCGTTTGCATCAGCAGGGCGACGGCGTGGCGTTTGTTTGGTAGCCATCCTCGGAAATAATTTGGTGGAGTCCGGTCAGGGCGGACGATGGTTGGTGGATGCGTGGGCGTGGGTCTTTCTTTTGCCCCTTTTGGGGGACACTGGCAATCAGTGAGATTGACCCGGTGCGTGCTATGGGGACTCTGGAGACTAGAGTGCTATAGCTACAAACTTGCAGCCCTCTCAAATGGCATGTAGATTACGCTGGAATTGTGTCAAACGAGAAGAACACAGCCTTGTGCACGATCCAGCTGATCGGTTAAAGACGAGGCAAATTTTATTTCTGTGTGTGTGTGTGTGTTTTGCATTAGTACCTAATTTTAACTTCACAAGACAGAATATTGCTTCACGGATAAGACTGCTCGGTGACTAGGGCTGGAGTGCGCTGGACCATTCTAAACTATTCCTTTCACACAAAAATGCTAGCACTAATAATCTGTTGCGATAGGGAGTACTAGTACTAATTAAAAATTAAAGGTGGCTAACCAAGCCGGAATCATGATTTAGACCGGTCCATTAACCGGTCAGACCAACATCCATCCTCGCTGAGATCACCTCCATATAATTATGCTCCGGACAAAACACAGATACACGGGCAAGATAAAGGGGCACATACTGCGGTCCAATGTGTGGAGCATTTCTCAAAAGTTTTTTTTATTTCTCAAAAGTAGAATGGCTCAACAATGGAGTCGGCGACACTAGTCTCACGTTGCAAAATCACTTATGTTTCATTCGTTTGAGAAAGGGCGAACGAGAATGGAAAGCAAACCGGTTATGAACTTATGATGTGCCTTGTGTGTCGTGGATGCCTTGTCCGTGATGGCAATCAGTCGAGCCACCCAGGTGGACATATTGCATCTTCTTTTTCCCCGGTAAGTAGGACTAGGCTAAACACGCAATAAGTACTTTGAAAGTAACGTGTACAACTACAAACTCCAGCCATAGGTTCTTCTCACGTTTCAATTATCTTACCCTCGACACTGCAAGAGATCCTACTTCTAGTTGAATAATCCTCAGGCAATTGAGAACTTGTCAAGCCTCGGTGTTTGAGATCTGCGCAAAAGGTTACATTTTTCTTTCGAACGGTGAGGACAAACATATATTTTTTTTCTAAACTATAAAAATCATTGCATCATCGTTAACTGTCAGACATATATGAAAAAAGAATATAAAATCAACTGAAACCTAAATAGTTCTACCCTCGTACTTAGCACGACATCTCATTCAACAAGTGTGTCACTAGAAGAACCCGAAGATGAAGATCGCACCCTGACGGTGGTTTATTAGATGGATGGTCTTAGGGCGCGAAATATCGCTGTCATGGGGAGAGAGGGGTTGTACGGTGCTCCCTTGGCCGATGTTAGGTGTTGTCCGCTTCATATTGTATATTTCTCCTCAATTTTTGCCGGAGGGTTTTTTTAGGGATGATGCCAACGGATGAGGATTAGGGGGTGTTAGAATCTAATTAATCTACAAGTAGGGGTAAACCTTTGTTGTAATAACCACACGTGTGGATGCCTCTCCAGGCAATCATCGCGACGATTCTCTCACTCAGCTATACAACCATCTATTATATACTAAAAGCAAAATGAGTTAGCTAATAGAGCCACCACGTTAAGCCACATCATCTAAATTATATTAGTCGTTAGATCTAAAATTTATGACTAAGACTTTAAATCACGGCCTAACAAATATAATATATCTGTTCAAGTTAGTAAAACAATTTCGGCCCAACACGTAACACAAATTAGCATGCATATATGGTGGGTCCACCAGGTCACGTGTACTACGTACACATGAGTTGGATCCAAGTCCAACGAGTCCAAACCATGCACAAGTCACGTAGGTTCACGAGATTTACTTTTGTACAGTCCGAGCCAAACAAGTATTTAAAACGGTCCTTGCCACATACGTTGTGCATCAGATATATTTGTGGAAAGCATTTTCAAATTACGATCGGTAGGAAATGTGTTTACTTGGCCAGCACATGCTACATGTAGACAACGAAATCAACTTGGTATATACGCAAACATGAGGACTATACCGGAAAGAAATAAGGACGAACAATATTAATTTTTATACTACAAATAGTGCAACATATAGAAACTTTTCAAAAAAAATGACCAATATATAGTCTCGCCATGCTCTAATATTTCTTCGGTACGAGGAAAGACTCCCACGTGAAAGAAACAAGGATGAACTACACATCCAACTCTTTTATCCTTATTTATCAAATTCATCGACTTGGAGAAATAGTCTCGCCATGCTATAATGTTTCTCCGGTATGTAAGGGAAAGACTCCACACGTGAGTATGTGACGTGCCACATAAAACTATAGCTGCGTCCATTATTAAAATGCCTACAGCTAGAACGTGACGGCCAAAGAAAATAATGTATTCATTTAGCCAGTTGTGTATAAAAATGTATGAATCGATGCGGGAATATAAGCCATTAATTTGAATGCAAATCAAAAATCAGCAGCTCACGACGGGACCACAGCCATAGATTCCCGCTCCCTGAAATCAGCGGCATGAGCAACAAAACAAATTGATCTGAGATTTTTTTTTTTTGAACATGACCAATCAAAATTAATTTAGATCATTAACGATGGATATGCAGTGATAGATTTTGACAAGCAATCAATATTGACATTACTTACTAAGTGGATTTGTAAACTTTTGGATTGTGTAATTTCTGATCTAGATTGCTAAATATAGAGACAAAATATATGTTGATTCATACATTTGTGGATATAATTTAATTGGCTTCTCACTTAAGCTTTTTACCTTGTAAAAAGATAAAATGTTGTTTTTGATGCCATGGTCAAATGATATCCATATAGTTATATTGCTTTTCAGAATGTATCTCGGACTTCTATCTATTTTTAAGATAGTTGTCCCCGGTGATTATGTACTATTGAAGGTAGGTTTTGAGTTGATTTTCCATTGAGTTTAATTTATTACATAGAAATTTTTCCATTGAGTTTAATTCATAGAAAATTGATGTATCGACAACACATAAAATACTTAAGGAGCGATACACTAAGAATATGGTACTTGATTAACTGAAGTTTGTGGCGTGGTGGTCATCATTAAGATCAAATTTTACTATTTTTTGTACAATTGATAGATCCAATTATGTATGCAATAAACAATTTCATAGGAAGCCAACCGTTTGTTGCCTGGATAGTAGAAATATATAGGCAAATCAGATTAATATGTATGAAATTTTGGATTCCTAGAGCTAAATACTTACACTAGCAGTGCACACAACAATTCAACTACCGAGCGTGCCTCGGGATAGTTTTTGTTGGTTTCTTAATTTCTTCTCGAAAATTATATTAGATTATACAAACATGTTATTGAGAAGATAAGAAATAGAAACATTATTTTATTTATTTCACAATTATTTTAACATTGTTTTTTAGAACTATAATATATGAGAAATTTGCAGCGGGATACTAAGATTTACAAATGTCATATACGGAAGACTCACAATTATACTAAATAAAGTTAATTAAGATGCCCACTTAGTTTTGTTACATAATTCAACAATATACACAAATGAGAATGTAGAACGCATGGATAAAAGCGTGGAAAATAGATAAAAATAACGCAACCTTCGTTTTAGTACATATAACATTGTAGAAGATTGTAGAGATTAGACAAAATTCTATCGCGAAATTTGAGTACACATTTAATTTTATTTATGGAATTCAATACTTTGTAATATATTTAAAAATCAACTATAAATCTTAGAAATGTGTCTTTGTCCAAAACGTTGATATATGTTAGAATGAAATAAAAACGTCAATATTTGATATTTGAGGTAATAAGGAGTAGAGATTCACACGAAATAAGATGAGATTTCTTTATATAGTTTCTCTACAATTACACAAGCATATTAATAATTTGTTATTCCAATACAAAATTAACGAAGCCTTAAAATGGTTATATACACGCCGAATCAAATTATCATAGTGTTATATATTGAATTGTTTCTTTATTAAAAATCACACTCATATGTGTTTATAAATAAACATAGATTTTTTTAAATTGAAGCACATATGATGAATCTAGAAAAATAAAGAATTTGTCTGGCCAATGAGATGAAAGATAAATTATTCTTCCAGCTGACCGCAACATATAGTATTCGTGGAACCGCTTGATCGCTTAAATTTAATTATCTGTAGACCCTGACTAATTGATCTTACTAACTATACATAAACGCCATTGAGTGAGAAATTATTATTTACACATCAAGATATAGAAATGGATAAAAACATTGGTGAGTGTAGTGTGAGTTTAACCTCACACCAAACTAACATCAAATAAAAAATAAATCCTAGACCGCTATCTAAATTTAGTTCTATGTACTTATCTAATAACAACGCGTGCACACGACATTTATACCTTTGATAAGTTTTTTATGTTCTCATCAACTATTCTCCCACAGATTGAAAATTAGTAAAGATGTCTCCCACTCAAGTGATATTTTGTTTACCATGATATTTATGTTGAGTACAGAACTGCAATAACTCTAATGGCATAATATAAGTTTCTATAGAACCATAAAAAGTTAATAGACATATTGAGACATTGCACTCGCATTTGCAAGGGCCACCATGCTAGTTGGTGTTAAATGACACGAACAACCTTTTGCTAATCCTCTTTAGAAGTGGATAAAAGCTCATAAAACTAGACAATGTCACCAGCAAATTAAGAAGAATGACACCAATGAAAAAAAAAAAACTAGCTCCGTCCCTGCTTTCACTCCCCACGATCGGACGCATCCCTCTCCCGCGTGTGTTCCCCTCGCGAATAGTCAATTAAATAGCACGCTTCGATTCACGTTACTATAGGACCCTTCATGTAGTCACTCCGTCCGGAAAAGGATGTCTTGGATTTATCTAAATTCAGACGTATATAGACATGTTTTAGTGTACACATACCTCCGAATTTGGATATATGGAAGACATCTTTTATCAAACAGAGGGAGTACGTGGCAAGTACCTAGGCAACTCAACGGTACCATCACCAGCTAAGCAGTCCTTTCTTTTGTACGCTACCAACCAGCTAAGCAGTCCTGGTTCTCTGCGTTCACACTGTCAAGCTGTCGGTCAGGGAACAGAAGCTCAGTCGACCAGATTTTACGAGTACTTACCACGCGGGCTGTCGTCGTCGTCTGCACCGTTAGCTGCTCTCTGTACATTATTTTCCGTTCAAAATGACGTGGAGACGAGCCGGTCAGGGGACGAAACGAAGAAGTGCGGTGGAATTCCGGTGCCGATCTCCACGAAACGTTGAAAAGAAAAGTTGGGAGCGGTTTCTTTGCGCGTGACGATGGAATGGATGAGTGCGGGTGTGAGATGGCGGAGAGAAACGAGGCGTCGATCGAGGGGATAAGTACAAATCGCAACTAAGTTAGGAATTTGTTCTTTTCGGCCCAAAAATTCTTAGTGCAAGTGGTGCACAGATCAACTAAGGGCGTGTTTGTTAGGCCACGAGCACCCGAACCAGGCCCTCGCGCTGTAAAAAACGGACGTTTGGTTTTCTGGCCCCAGCCCGCGTGCCTGCATCTGCACGAAACTTAAACCACGCTGGACCAGGCTGAGGAGGAACGGTCGCATTGGCCGTTCCCACAGAGCCACCCCGCGTGCGCACTGTTCCTGCAACCGGTGGCCGAGCGCGTACGAGCTTTTGTGCTTCAATCTTCTCTCTCCTCCTCCTAAACTCCGAACATCAACTATGTGCGCGTCGACGAGGGGGTTCCATTCCCGTGCTCGGTTTTGGGTTTCGTCGAACGTAGCTTCCGATTTTCGAAGTTCCCTTTTGAACGTTTTTGGACGAATTATGTCAATTTCTTTTTACTCGGTTCGGCCATTTGAGAAACCCTTTGACGTGTGACTAGATCTCAACATTCCGCACAACTTTCATGTTGTAATTTTTTTATTTGGACCACCATATTTGAGTAGATCTTGCGTATTGTGGGTATATACGCATTTGCAACACGTTTGAGTGTATTGTCTTCAACCGCATGGGCTTTTAGTGGGCAACCAAACTCCAGGTGTACAAAATGTTGCACCCAGCCGAACGGGCATGGCCAGAACATTGTTGACAGCCAAACGGGCTGCACAACATGGCTCAGGCCTCATTTCTTCAGGGCCAGACTGAGTTGAGCCACGGATGCAAAATGCCAAAAAAACATGCGAGCATCCAAACAGACCCTAAAGATGCAGCCTCTCTTCTCCAGGAGATCCACCACAGGTAAAGAGCGAGGTCGCACTCAGTCGATCTCATCTGGGTTTTGACCATCGTAGTTCAACCCTTTCGAGATCGTAATCCATCTTGGTGACACAAGGGCTTCCCGCCACGGATGTTATCGTCTAAGTACCGTAAAATAACCGGCTTAACTGCATGGTCATGGATTGCTAACCTAAAACTTGTTGGATGTTATCGTCAAGCTCGAGCAACGGGATGCAAAACGAAGAAGGACCCCGAGAGGGTCGCTGTTGACGATGGGACCTGAAGGCTGAAGCCACGACCCAACGTCCCAAGTCCCAACCATCGATCGTAGAAATGAAGTTCCACAGGTATGTTGGCCCAAAGGACATTCGGTGAGATCAGCCTGTTGGTCAAAATTTGGACACGTTTTTTGCAGAACAGTCCATACCTTTCGAGCCTTTCACAAATTCGATCTCCCAGATTTCGAATCACAAAAATAAATTGTATGTTGTTGGAGATTTTTCAAAGAATATTTCTTCCCAGAAAATATTCAACAATATGAAAAATATTTTTTTTCAAGAATATTCAACAATTTTTAGAAAGTTTCAAATAATGTTTCATAGTATAAGATTTTCGTTGGAGCTTTTTTCAATGAATAGAATATACTTTCAAGTTCGAAAGTCACATTTTTCATAAAGTTTTCAGACACATATTTTACTCAAAATTCGAAACTCCACATAAGTTTCAATACTGTTTCATACACATTTTTGTTATACATTCAGATTCGAATTTTTGGATGACATTAATTCAAGATAAAAAATTCATACACATTTTTCTTACAGAAAATAAATGATTCATAATATTTTCTGCAGTATTTGAATCCGTGATTCATAATGATGCATAATATTTTCAACAAATTTCACAGATGTTATCAATATTACATATAGATCAGTTCACAGAAATTTCAATTCACAGAACATCCACACAAGTTCGTCACAACTGCATATACTCATTCACTGATTCACAATTGATTCACACAAAAATTTATTGATTCACAATTGATTGAGGCTTTTTCAACATCCACACAAGTTTGTCACAACTGCATATAATTTATGTCACCAATCTTAGACAGGGTCTGCAATATATTTCACATGATAAAGATGCATTTTTGCACATATATTTATACAGGATTTCTGATACATAGATTCAAATAAAAACTTCTGCAATCAATATCTACAGAAAATTCCAAGACATATCCATGAATCTTTAGTGGAATAAGATCCAATCATCACAGAAAATCCAAGTCCGAGAAGCCGGATCCAGATCCAAAGCTGGAAAGGAAAAAAAAACGTTCCTAAATTTCTGGCACAATTCAACCGTAGTTCAAGAACCAATCAAGATCCAAAATGAACTAGATATAAAAACAAAATCAGTTGCTGCTCACATGTACGCATGGAAATCATCAGATCTAACTTTCGGGGTCCAAGAAAAGACGTGAAAAAATACACAAAAACGAATCTGCAACGAAATAAATCTCAGATCCATAGATCGGAGAACTCCATGGCTAAATCGGGTCTTACACGGCCGGCTGCAACGCTCGGCTCGCGCAGGAGATGGACGGCTGCCCGGCGACACCGTACCCCGTTCGTCACCTTGCCAGGGAGGAGCACGAGATGGTGCGTGAGGCCGGATCTGGCCCACGTCCTCGCCAGGGAGGAGCTCGTGGCGGTGCGCGACGTCGGGCCGTGCGCGTTCTTGCCCGGAGGAGCTCGATATGGTGCACGACGCCAGTCCCCGTCCGCATCCTCGCCGGAGGCACGGATCCGGCTGCCGGAGCAACGGATTCGGCGACGGCGGAGGGAGGCGAGGTGGGCGGCGCACGAGAGCAGGCGACCGGAGCAACTGATTCGGCGGCTGCGACGGGAGGCGAGGTGGAGGAGGATGCAGACGGGGGACCAGAGGAGGAGGATGCTCGGTGACCGGAGGCACGGATCCGCAGCAGGAGCAACGAATACCGCGACGGCGGCGGGAGGCGAGGTGGGCGGCGGCGGCGGGAGCCGAGGTGGGTGGGTGGATTCTGGGATATGGTTAGGGTTTTGCGACTATATATAGTGGTGGTGGACTGCGGGTTGAATTCGGATTTTTACAGGGGCCAAAATGCAAACAACCGTGAACTTTGACTTTCCGTGAAATGGACGGCTATGATGATGCCGGGGCCAAGCTACTAGTGGAATTTTCGGACCGATTCATACACCGACAGGACTGGCCTATCTCATAACTATACCTGCATGCCCGAGGAGGCAGATCGATGCATGTCGGCCCTCTCCGTCCATCCGAGGCCACACGGATCCTAGGAACAGTGGACAAGGAATCGCAATCACCCATTATCCAATGTGATGCGAAGCTATCCCTTCCGGGCGAATGGCGATCGAGGCCGGCGGGGCATGCCTTGGGCATGTGCAAGTGAGCAACAGGACGAGATTTGAGATTTTCCTCTGGGACGATTCTTTGCTGAGCTTCAACGCCTCCTAGACTCAAAAAATATCGCCACCATCATCGGTTAATCTATCTGCTTTTCGTTTTCCCTCAGGATCACCACATCAGGTCGGCAGCCGACGGCGCCCATTAAAAGATCGAGGCAAGTTAGGATATTTAATTAGGAGAAGCTGGAATAAGGAGAATGTGGACATATTCCGAACTGTATTTAACGCACAAAGTAATATGAACGTACAAAATGATCGGTGGTTATGGTTCTTGGTGCATGACGTCAACATCCGTATCAATACGCCGTTCAGGGTGTGACGAGAATATACCCTTCGGGTCCCCTATTATTGGTATACCTGGTGCAGTCAAGACAAAGTCCCGCCTGGCAGCCCAGCAATTACTTCAGGCACAAGGCAATGACTCCAAGTCGTAGTCTACTAGGACTCTTGTAAACCCTACCTGGCTCCCTTTATAAAGTCAGGCAGGGGCACCCCCATAGGGAGATCCAGACACAATTAGACATTGCAGACACGGCATAGCATAGAGAAGCCACGTCTCTCCTCCACAATCGCCATCACGGACACCATGTAACCTCATATGTGATCATAATCAGACAAGCATGAGTAGATCTTTACCTCACAATGAGGGGCTGAACCTGGGTAAATCCTTACTTGTCAGCCGTCCGATACTACCAGCTCGCACATCTTCTCCCTCATAATCTACCTGGGTACTCGACTCTGGGATTGCCGGAGGCACACCTCGACAATTGGCGCCGTCTGTGGGAAGAACGCGTGCTGGATCGCGGTTTCGGCGGCTCCATCATCTTCATCGACAAATCTTCATAGACAAAAGCGACCAGATCGCATCTAGCGGCGGCGTTCCATACACAGCAGATCCAATCTACGTCACATCGCAGGCGACGCGATCAAATTCATCATCAACAAATAGTCGACGGCTTCGTCGGGTGGCGGCGGCGTTCCATACGCGACCTCTGCGATCAAATCTGGCGACGGCGCTCCGTGTGGATATGCGATCCAATCTGGCGCGACGTGCTCTCTGCCATCCATCGGCCGGCGGTCGCGCGGGTGCTGCTCGACACAAATCACTTCCTTGGCTACACGTACACGCACAACTCCAACGAGACGAGGACCAGGGATACTCAATCAAGGCGAGGCAAGAAAGCCAGGCTGGCAGCAGTCGGCAAGGAATCGCATCACACGGACCTCGGCAGCTGCGGCTCCGATCGCGTCACCATGCCCAGCTGGGATTAACCAGCCGCATACATACATGCACGCATGCATGGATCAGGCAGCCCTAGCATCTCGTCAAATTGTCAATCTCTCTATGTTTATATTAATTCAACTCATGTACTAATCTTCTGATTGCATTACGAGGGCTTGACGACAGGTACCGCCCCTACGCACGGCTGCTCGAAGCAACAAGATCGAGGCGGCGTATTCGACTGGAGCTGGTAACCTTCACGCTCGTCGACCAATCGCCGTTGGCACCCTGTGCTCTTTCGACTCCGGTCGGCATACAACCTCCCGCACCATCTACATCAACACGGGCCAAGCAGCGCCCCAACTCCTCCACGACGTACACAGATCCAATCGGATACGATGACTCGACGAGCGTCGCAGCAAGGCCACATCCGCGTACAAGGTGCTAATCACATGCGCGACCGTCACGGGCTCGCCAAGTTCGACTTCGATTCCACACACGACCCAATCTTCATCAGACAAGGCGGCAGTCGATTCTTGACTCGCTCACGACCTTCATCGACACCAGACGACTGGGGGCTCGACGTCATCATTACCCCCGCACGCGCAGCTGATCTCCAAGGTCAAGATTTCATGAGGCGTTACGGGCGATCTCTTGCGATCGGAATCGTGACTCGCTAGGCACAAGCAAGAAGAGGCGGCGTCGATCCAATCTAATCGGCTACCACACGAGGCTAGCTCCAACTAGTACAAAGCCCATGCAGGGATCGAGGAAAGGATCAGGGAAAAAGCAACAAAGCTAACTACTTGCATGGATTAGGCGGCCAGGTGCTAATCACATGCGCAACACGCGTACACGCATGCATGCAACATCGTCGAGTCAGCTGATCCCTCTCCAAGTTCGCCTGTAGCAAGGCATACATGCAAACAAGCAAGCGCAAGCAACAATCGCTCCGGGCAGTGGCGGATGCAAGTGTAGTTTCCCGGTGCACAGGACACCGGGTAAAAACCATTTTCTTTGTAAATTAGCAATTTTTCACCATATGTGCCACCCCTAAAACAAGAAATTTTGCACCTTGGGTACCACCGTGCACCCCTGTCTTCAGTTCTCTAGCTCCGCCGCTGGCTCCGGGTACGCACATGCATGGATTTTGCGGCCGGCGTGCTGATTACTTGCATGGATTAAGCGGCCGGAGTACTAATCGCATACATGTGCTTCAATCCCCAACTCGAAGCGTCCTTCGGGTGCTGCTAATCACTTCTCCAACTCGAAGTGTCCTTCGACTGACGGAAACGTGAAGATCGCTGACTCAGAATCACACTCGTGGGGACACGACGCCTGCTGCTCGTCACGTCGACCGGGACTGCCGGTGCACACCGTGGAACAACACATCGACTACTCGACAACTCGGGTGCGGGCAAATCTCGACTCCCACAACTTCATCGACTCACCTCGGGCAAATTTCAACAATCCTATCTACATCAACATCACAAACGGCGACAGCCGGCACATAGCCTGACGCGATCAACCAGGTGGCGGGGCGTTCATGCCCTAGCAAGAGCACATGATGGCAGAACACACGGGATCACTCGCGAGACAACAAGCTGGCCGGAGCTCTCGAGTCTCAACTCCCGACAAGATCAGAAAGATCGGTGCATGCCAAGGAGAACAAAGCTATCACATCGACAATCAAAAATCAAAAAAAAAAAGAAAAGAAGATCATCAAATTCATCATCATGCATGAATTAAGCGGCCGGAATGCTAATCACATAAGCATGCACAAGCTCACGTACGAGCAATGGAAAAGGAAAAGAGCAAGCAGCTAGCTCGGCGACGTCGAGGACTCGACAACTCGGGTGACAACAAATTTCGACTCCTTCAATTTCTTCGACCTCTACAACAACAAAGCGTCAACATCGACATCGACCACACCCCTACTGCGGGCAAACTTTGGCTCACTCGACATCATCAACCAACACGGCGGTACCAGCACACAAAGCCCGCTTTGTGGAAGGGCGCTACGTACCCTCGGGAGCTGGCACTCGAAATCAAAAACGACATCATATTCGACTGCGCGCACCCGACAAGCCGGCGACTCGGGGCGGCGGTGGAGCTGCGTATCTTTGGCCGCTCGTCAACCTCTACATCAACGTAAGATGCTCCTAATACTCGGGGGCTGCATCTCAAAATAAATTCGGCGCACCCGACGCTCGGGGCTGGCGCTTCGACACCTACCTCACCCTCGTCCAGATCAACTGCGGCAAACATCATCGGTCACTGGATCACGCAGCTCGAAAAACAATCGACTAGGAAGCAAGGCGACAACCGTGGCTTACTCAACTCCATCTCCGATACTCGGGGGCTAGCGCTTCGACATCAACAACAAAAATCAACTTCACCATTGCACCCGGTAGGCGATTCGAGTGCCTTCTTCGACTCTACTTCACCGTCTCCGGACTGTCGCATCGACACCCTACGCCTTCATCAACTCTGCATCCAACGCTCGGGGGTTGGCGCTTCATCATCAACGGCAAACAACAAAAGTCTACAGATTTCCATCGTTCATGAACAGCTAAGTCAGTTCCATATTTTATTTTTTCAATCATAAACCTGCTCTAGTTGAATCAAAACTCGAAGGCTGGCACTTTTCGACTCCGCCACGTCGACTCCGGTCCGCCGCGTCGACTGACCACGCAGCATAACATCCGCCGCATCGACTCTGGTCCGCCGCGTCGACTGACCGCGCAGCATAAACATCCGCCGCGTCGACTCCAATCCGCC
Source organism: Poa pratensis (assembly GCA_947311845.1). Taxonomy (NCBI): domain Eukaryota; kingdom Viridiplantae; phylum Streptophyta; class Magnoliopsida; order Poales; family Poaceae; genus Poa; species Poa pratensis. Next base: position 46,474,066 of record CAMZMU010000027.1, on the reverse strand, counting down.
GCGTCGACTGACCACGCAGCATAACATCCGCCGCGTCGACTCCGGTCCGCTGCGTCGACTGACCACGCAGCATAACATCCGCCGCATTGACTCCGGTCCGCCACATCGGCTCCTTCTAGCTAAACACCGTAAGATCTTGGCCGCACCTAATACTTTATCGGGTGCCGCGCCGCACAAGCCCAAACTCACATAGCCTCGGCCACACCCGACACTCGGGGGCTGCGCCGCACAGGCCGCATCAAATTCGCCTCGGCCGCACTCGACACTCGGGGGCCGCGCCGCACAGGCCGCATCAAATTTGCCTCGGCCACACCCGACACTCGGGGGCTGCGCCGCACAGGCCTCAGCAAGTTCGCCTCGGCCGCACCCGATACTCGGGGGCTGCGCCGCACAGGCCGTAACAAATTTTCCTCGGCTGCACCCGATGCTCGGAAGGGCACTCGCCACCGGTTCGAGTGTTGCACAACTGAAAATATCTACGCCACACGGCACGAAGACTGAAGCACTCGAAGGATAATCGACAACAACAAAAAGGAAGACAAATTGAGCCTATGCACAACTACAAATAGTTGCACATAGCCTCGGGGGCTACTCCCATCGGGAGCGCTGTCGCGCACCCGATAGATTTCAAAAGCAAAATATTTCGATTGTCAAAAGCAGCACAGAGAAATGATTTGAGATTGTCCTCTATTGCAAGACAATAAACCACAATCTCGGGGGCTACTCCCATGGGCGCTCCCATAGATTTCAAAAGAAGGTAAGAAATTCACTCGACTACAGACTCGACTAAATGCATTAAGTATTTCACAAACCAAAGAATCATACTTCATAAATTCCCGGACTATGCCAATCGCAGATGTTTCGGATGCTGCATACGCAAATGCAAAGGTAAGACCCGCCGAGCAATCGAGCTGGGCCGAGGGACGCTCCAACAGTGTTTTCCCTTGAATTTTCTCTTGTCAACAGACATGATGAAAATCCTGATGGACGCGTTAGGTATCAAAAGTTAAACTGCAGAACGAGTCAGTAAGACCTACAACGGTCTAAGTCGAGTATGTCCAGTATGTTCCAACTTCGAGTCCGGGGACTCGAATCTGATTGAAGGCTAGTATGGTCTCGCCCGAATGTGCGGTTAACTGAGCTTGATTTTCGAGTGAAACATGCCTACTATGTCAATATCCCTAGGCAAAAGTTTCAAAAGTGTTCCAGGTTCGAGTCCGGGGACTCGAATCTGATTGAAGGCTAGTATGGTTTCGCCCGAATGTGCGGTTAACTGAGCTCGATTTTCGAGTGAATCAGGCCTATTAAGTCATAATCCCTAGGCAAAATAAACAAAGCATTAGTCGACGTCTTTCCGACTCAGCATGCACAATCGAGGCATTCTCGATTCAAAAGTACATAACAAAGTTCATGCAAAACATCAGTCGACGAATTACCGAGTCAAAAGTATCAAAAAAGCGGCACGCGAAAACTGAGCCCAAGTTGAGAACATCCTTGGACAGCTCCAATTTTTATCGATTACTCCCATCGGAGGGCACTCGCCGCTGGCTCGAGTGCAAACGATTTTCCTCAAAATTGGGTTTTCTAGTGCTCATATTGGATTTATCAGAGTTGGGTTTTTTAGTGCTCATATTGGATTTATCAAAGTTGGGTTTTTCATTGCTCATATTAGATTTATCAGAGTTGGGTTTTCTATAGCCCGCACGGATTTATCAAAGTCGGGTTCTCTATAGCCCGCACGGATTTATCAAAGTCGGGTTTTCTATAGCCCGCACCGGATTTATTATTATTGGATTTCATACATATATACTGGATTTCTCATAAATGATTCAACTCACGAAGAATGGATAATACAGTCATCATATGGTCATCAACATACTTGACGGATTAACTACGCCTACTCGACATACTGTTATGAGTCTCTACTCGATTCTTCGAATCGACCAGACACTCGGGGGCTAGTGACGACGATATACCCTTCGGGTCTCCTATTATTGGTATACCTGGTACAGTCAAGACAAAGGCCCGCCTGGCGGCCCAGCAATTACTTCAGGCACAAGGCAAGGACTCCAAGTCGTAATCTACTAGGACTCTTGTAAACCCTACCTGGCTCCCTTTATAAAGCCAGGCAGGGGCACCCCCATAGGGAGATCCAGACACAATTAGACATTGCAGACACGACATAGCATAGAGAAGCCACGTCTCTCCTCCATAATCGCCATCACGGACACCATGTAACCTCATATGTGATCATAATCAGACAAGCAGGAGTAGGTCTTTACCTCACAATGAGGGGCCGAACCTGGTAAATCCATGCTTGTCAGCTGTCCGATACTACCAGCTCGCACATCTTCTCCCTCATAATCTACCTGGGGTACTCGACTCTGAGATTGCCGGGGCACACCTCGACAGGGTGATTATTCAGAATTGAGAATTGACATGTGCCAACCCGATGCCATGGTGTTGAAGTTTGGCACTTTATCAGTTGTCCCCGTTGAAACTTCGGTTGTCCCTCATCGCGTTTCAGCTGACAGTTATTAATCATGCCTACCTTATATTGTACTAGTCATGTGTGATTTAGTTTGATTCATCTATAATACTTGAACTTGTCCGGTGGGATTGGATTGAACTCTATACTTAGGAATGTGCAATTTGCAGTGTTGAAACTTGTTTCCCGTTTTTGGCAAAATTGTGAACATGTAAAAATCTACTCGTTCTCGAGTTAATTCCCCGCCTCTGCCCCCTCATATCCCAAGTGAATCCCCAACACTAACCCTAGTTCTCTCAACCGTCGCGTACTCTTGGCCTCCTTCCTCACACTACAGGCTCCCTCCCCCCTCGCATTGACCAAGAAATGTCTGGTGATCCGCTCCTGATAAAATGGCCACACTATGGCTGGCTAGTGATGTTGCAGGGCCCCCTCCCCCGCTCTGCATTGACCAAGAAAGCTCTGGTGGTCCGCTCCTGATCAAATGGCCACACTATGGTCGTCTAGTGAAATATTTTGTGTCGGGAGCAGAAGAACACCTAGGGTGGGTCTTCTACAAGTTCTTGAAGCATAGTGTATGTTTGCGTGGTTGTGTTCAATTTCATTACAGACTACATTCGGTTTCATGTGTTCTAGTGAAGTTACGAGTATGTTCTTGCTTTAACTTTTGGTATCATGTTCTTCCAAAAGGTCGCGCATTTTGGCACTTGGGGTCATCGTATGTTGTGTATTTGATTGGTCATTGACGTGGTATCAGACACGGTAGTGCTACACGGAGTAGCTTAAGTAGAGGAGTGGGAGCAGCGATCTGCAGCGTCGGCATCCGAATGCGGGATTGCGCTCGGGCGCAGGGACACGATGTACCCAGGTTCAGGGCCCTCACGGTGGAGGTAAAACCCCTACTCCTGCATGATCTCTCAACTATCGGTGGGCACAGTATAGAGTTGCTCCTTGAGCTGTTCGGGAAGCCCTCCATGGGAGGGGATGAGCTAGTTCTCTCTTTTCTCTCGGGGGTGGAAGGGATGAAGTGCTGAGTACCCTCTAAGTGGGATGTCGGACAGCCTTATATAGGCCTGGCCGTTTGGCTTACAGGTGGGGCCGGCTGGTCTAGTCAGCCGGTCACATCAGTCTAGTCCGCCTTGTCTCCTTGGATGCTCCGGATCCTCGCGGCGGCTGGCTTGCTGTCCACGGCCTGGCGGCCCTCGTTCAATGGGAGAGCTTTGACCTCAGAGCCCGGCTGCCTAGTGACCGTTGGAGGCGTAGGGATGCAGGCTAGCCTCTGTAGCCCACCCCGACTGGGGGTGGACGGCTGGCCGGCGGGAGAATCCTATGCTGGCGAGTCTTGTCGGATTGCCTCTTCGGGTAAGTTGACGAGAGTAGCTTGAGTCTTGCGGTCCGTCTGGTGTCTTCATCGTCTTGCGGAGCACGCTGAGGAATCCAATGCTCCGGGTGACCGGGGACTTGCGGTCCGTGTGCTGCTTCTTCCGGCTGAGGCGCTTTATCCGGCTGGCTGCACTCGGGGCAGGCGGCTTGAGCGTGAGGAAGAGCCGTCGGGGCCGGCTGCGCTCGGGGCAGGCGTGAAAGGACAGGGATGTCGCCTAGAGGGGGTGAATAGGCGATTTAAAACTTTTCCGGTTTAGGCTTGATAATTGCAGAATAAAACTAGGTATTTAAATTAACAAGCCAACAACCTAAATATACTAGGCTCGCCTATGTGCACCAATAACTTATGCTAAGCAAGACAAGCAACGAAGTGATAGCAAGATAAAATACTTCAAGCACGAAAGCTATCACAATGTAAATTGCATAAGTAAAGAGCTCGGGTATAGAGATAACCGAGGCACGCGGAGACGAGGATGTATTCCCGAGTTCCTCCTTTTTAGGGGAGTACGTCTCGTTGGAGGGGTGTGAGTTTCAAACTCAAACGCCACAAATGGCCCCAAACTATTCTCCGATGAACCTTGCCCAAAAGCTCGGTTCACCTTCCACTATTGATTTCCCTTTTGGACGGAAATCGAGTTCCTTACAACAATCTTGAGACACAACCCACAAAAGGATTGGGAGCTCCCAAGTGGCCACAAAAGGCCTCAACCGCCACGAAATGCGTCTAGGGTCCAAAGACCCAAGAGTAACAAGCTCACGAACTTTCACTTCCACGAATTCTCGTGTAGAGCACAAACCGATGCACAAAAGCAATGGTAAGAACACAAGAAGTGCTCAAGTCCTTCACTCTCAAATCTCACCAAAAGCAACTAATGCTTATGGGGGAGAAGAGAGGAAGAACAAGGAACAGAACCACACAAGAACTCCAAGATCTAGATCCACTAGTTCCCCTCACTTAGAGGAGAGATGGATTGGTGGAAATATAGATCTAGATCTCCTCTCTCAAATTGCTTAAAGATATGCAAGAATCATGGGAGGAATTGGAGAGGGGCAAGCTTTCCAAGGTCAACAATGGAGGTGAGAGGGGAAAATTCGTGCTTGTAAGAGCTAACCCTTTGGGGAAGAAGGGGGCCTTTTTATAGGTCCCCGGAAAAAGAGCCGTTGCAGGAAACTTACAGCGGAGACTCCGGTCCAGGAGGGCCGAGACTCCGGCCTGGGCGGAGACTCCGGACCCCGAGGTGGCGGAGACTCCGGCCACACGCGGAAACTCCGGGGTCACTCCGGACCAACTCCGGACCGAAGGCAGAGAGCGTCGTCTTGTGGAGCTCTTCGCTCCAAAACCTGATGGGCCGGAGACTTCGGCCCCTGAGCACCCCTGAGGCCGAGACTCCGGTTGAGGGACACCGGAAACTCCGGCCCTGGCACACCGGACACTCCGGCCAGGAAAAACAGCAGCAAAACTGTAAACCCAATAACTTTCTCGTTTGAACTCCAAATTAGGTGAAACCAATTTTGTTGGAAATATTAAGAACCATAAATAGAGTTAAGTTGACACACACGGGAAGGTGTGGAACTTTCCTCACGGATAAACCGATAATATTTCGAACACGAAAACGCAACAAGTTTTCAAACCAAAATCCGTTTTCGAAGAACTTGGGTTTGTCATGAAGATCACAACAAGCAACAAAACCCAACTAGGAAAAAACCAAATAAGAACCAAGAAAGATGATGATGTCAAGTATGCAAAGGTTTAAACTCTCCACAAAGATGCGATCAAGTTACTCACTTGAGAGCCCCTCTTGATAGTACACCGTCTATCCTATAACCCGGTCTCCCACTAACAACACGAGGCCGGTAAAATAGAAACCCTATCAAGATCATACATTTGCCTTGCGTATTTCACTTGAGCTAGATGATGACGATCTTGATCTCTTCAAGTGGACCACCTTTCTTGATTGTGCTTTGCTTGGTGAAGACTCACATATCGCTCCCCCATACACAAATATGGGAGAGCCTATATAAGACACATCTTCACTTAACCAATATCTCCAAATGAGTGACAAGTTTCAAGCATAGGATTTCTTCGATATGCTTCTCTTGAACTTGCACTTTATCTTCTTCTCTTAATATATATATGATGACTTGAATATTGCTTTGGTCATCACTTTATCTTCTTCTTTAAATCTTGATACCAACATATGGTGTTCAAGCATTACCAATGGACAAGCCCTACAAGGATAGCTCAATGCAACCATTAGTCAATAGAGATTGTCATTAATTACCAAAACCACACATGAGGGCTCATGCACTTTCAAGGCGGCCTTGTAGAGGGAAAGAAGGCGGGGCCGGCTGCGCTCGGGCCAGGCGGCTCCAGCTGGTTCCTCGACCCGGATGAAGTGCTCGGGTGGTTCTTGATTTTGCTTTGAAAAGATATTCTATGGGGTTTTGACCACCTGGGGGTCATCCCCATGACAGTCATGGCGTGATGGTCAAAGAAGTCGTCGTAGAGGGCCATATCGAAGAAGCTGGAGTGATAAAGGAGGCCATATCCATAGCCAACATGGTGTTATGGTTGAGGAAGATTAGGGTAAGAAATGAAATATTAAGCACAATATATGTAATTTCTAAGAGACTTGTTTTCAGCTGTTGTACTCCTCCTGCTGTCACCGAGTTTCACTATCAGCCTTCCACGCATCTCTCATCATACCAATACCATGATCACTCTTCGGGTTTTTGGGTACCTGACAAGTCCTAGGAGCGAGGCATACATACAAAAGCATACACATATAACATAATGGACTCATTAAACTAATATCTCATGAATTACATTTTGCACATAGCTGCGAGGTTAGGCCTCAACCCTTAAGCCCGAGTGGACTACTCACACATCTTGATCAGATAAACAATATAAAATAAATAGTACTTCTATTGAAAGATTGATAGTTTTTACAATGTTGTCAATCGCGATGAGACCAAGATTACAAAGTAGTATGGCTATGACTATGGTGGTGGTAATGGTGAAGCGGTGATGGCGGCAGCACTTCGTGGAGACTTGCGGGAATGGATGCGGGCGGTCTTCTGATGGTTGTTTCCTCTCTTTTTATAATAGCAGCGGACGAAATTAAGTTTTAGGGGCCTTTGTTCGTGAATCAGCTCTGGGCCCTTTGATGACTTTAGCTCGCTTTGATCTGATGGTCACGACGGCACACGGTACGGTGGCTAGTATGGTCGCGTGCCACCATACCCATGGTCGTTACGCGTGCTGTGAAGGCAACATGACTTGGCATTTTCTCCTTTGATCTTTTCCTTCCTTTTGGTTCTGATTTTCAGTGATTTCCACGTCCAAAACTATAGGTACAAATAATGACAAAGAGATTTGCAATTGATTGCTCATTAATGATTAGTGGCAGGTACAGAGTTAATATCTTGCCAAATAAATGACAAAGATATAGTTTAAACATGAATAAAGATGTGTATAATTTACACGCATCACTATCCCAAGAAATCCAATGAGATTTAAGGTTACCACTTTTGCTGCCACACCAAAGCTCCTAATCATCGAATTAATATTCTCACATAGCCCTCATGGCAACTTGAAACACGACATCAAAAAAGTGGGAATTGCATGTGCAACTCAATTTATCAAGACATCCTTACCGTTAGCTGACATAATTTGTTCCACCCACCCCTGAATTCGGTTCCAAACTCTGTCCTTCAGATACTTAAAAGCTCCATTCTTAATTTTCCCAACATCAGAGCGCATGCCCAAATAATTTTAATTTATAGATTCATTAGGTACATTAAGTATTACCTTTATTGGCTCTCTCACTTCATTTGGGCACCCTTTGCAGAAGTGAATTGAATTCTTTGCTAAGTTCACTCGTTGCCCTGACACCTAGCAATATGTTTCTATAGCTTCCTTAATGGTTGTTGCTCCTCCTTCCACACTCGCCTTTGCAAAAAAGCAAACTGTCATCTGCAAATAAAAGATGATTGTCCGGGGTGTTGTGGGCGCCACTATGTTGTTCGCCAAGTTTTCTGGGTTCTCCTGCAGTCCTGTTGAAGGAGATATGCCCTAGAGGCAATTAATAAAGTGATTTTATTTGTCATATCTTAATTATTCATAGTATGTTTTTGTACCATGCTATAACTGTATTAAGCGGAAACATTAATGCACGTGTGGTATGTAAACAACCAGGTCCTTAGTAGCCTCTATTTAACTAGTCTGTTGGCAACAGATGATCAAGGTTTACTGATCATGGATAATTACGTCAGTTGACAACGGAGTCATGTCATTGGGTGAATGACGTGGTGGACATACCCAAAAGATATAGAAACGTAGCGCTCACACCTTCGACTGTGAGGCATATCAAATCGCTGCTTGTGGAAGGTGCTTTGATTGCATCAAACGACATGTCTTATATAGCATGACAATAAAAGTGACACTTTCGGGTATCCGAAGGAAGCAGTGGAGGCGAGTGATCAAGAGCGGGATTTGCCAATCCACATAGCAGGATAGATACTCTGGGCCCACTCGGTGAGATTACATCAATGAGCTTGCAAGCATGTGACTAGGTCACGGGGATGTAATATCACAGACGAGTAAAGATAGATTTATCAATGACGAGATCATGCTCGGTAATCGTGATACCGGAGAATGATACTCGGACAATCTAAGTATCGCCAGGCAAAAGGTTGAGACTGGACGTCTAAAGGTTCAAACGATAAAAGACTTTCGTGGACGCACATGGACTATCATGGTATCCAGACCCCACTGTTAGTCATTGATCGGAGAACGTGTCTCGTTCATGTCTGTGTGATCCCGAACCGTAGGGTAACACATTTAAGGGTAGGTGACGATTCGATTGGATATAAGAGAGAAAGAAACCGGAGACTCCAGAAGTGTTCCGGGACTTGTCTGATGTTGATCGGAGGCAACGAAATATGTTTCGGAGCTCGAATAAATTAAATAATATGTATTTAATATTAATAAGTGTTATTAGTAATTAAATATATTTTTATTTAATTAATTTTGAATTTTTAAAGGCATTAAACCTAAATGGGCCTTAGAGGCCCATTAGGGAAAACCACCAAAAAAGAAAAAAAGGGAGGGGCAGGCCGGCCGGCCTAGGTGTGCCACATGGGGCCCACCTAGGGCCGGCGCACCACCATGGTGCGGCTGGCCATGTGGGACCCACATGGCCAGGCCAGCAAGATGGCTGTCCTCCCTCCCCTTTATATAGTGGTGCCCCTTTGCCTGGAAATTCAGACCATCCTCTCTCTTTCTCTCATCCGTTTAGACGTGGCTTCGCAAATGGGGCTACGCACGGTTGAGAGAGTTCTCTCCACTATACGCACAGCGCCGTGCTGCCAGATCCAATCTTCCACTTCCGCTGCTCTGCTGGATCTAGAGCCCGGAGGTCATCATATGCACCGTACGCGTGTGGAACTACGAGGTGCTACACGGGTGGCACTGGAAGTTGTCTTCTTCCTCTTCACCACCTTGAGGTCGGCGCCACCTTCGTCTTCGTCGCACCAAGTTCTTCGCGACCTCGAGGTCGGCTACGTCGTCTACTTCGACAACGCTTGTTGCGGGAGCGTAATCCCCGCTATCGGTCTACAAGGGTATGTACTCCGTTCCCCTCCGTATAGTATATATGCATAGTTAGATCTTGGCTAGTTTCTGGTTATCGTCGGTAGATTTTTGTTTTGTTTTCTGTCTACGATCCCCTTCACCTGCTTCTGCTTCTCAGCAGACATGACAGAACTTCAGCTGCTAGCAAAAACAAATATGGTGACATAGGGTCACCCTGACGGCCCCCTGGAAGGTTTAAAGCCCTTTGTATGTTCTCCATTAAACAACACCGAGAAAGAAACCGAAGTAACAATTCCCACGACAGACCGAACCCATCTTCCAGTGAATCCTAACTTCCTCATAATCGCTTCCAAATAGTTCTACTCCACTCTATCACAAGATCTCATCATATCCAACTTGAGAGCACAAAACCGAGATTTGTCGTCCCCTCTTCTTCTTCATAAAATGTAGAGACTCATATGCCGAAATAATATTATCTGCAATCAACCGACCCGGAACTTACAAATGCCGACTGTTCCTTAGATATTATCTCTGGAAGGATCTTCTTCAACCTATTTGCTTGAACTTCGGACACAATTTTGAGCGCAACATTGCATAAGCTTAGGGTTGTTCTTGTCGCATGAAGAGCTTCGGCGGGATGTGTTTTTCTAGCCAAAATCCGTTACTTTTCTTTTTAGCGGGCCAAAATCTAAAAAAGAGATGCAACGGTTATCCTAAAAGCCCAATAGAAGATCTGTCAGAAAACGAGCGCCCTGTACCCACGAAGAGCCCAAAGACAGAAGGGCCCAGCCCACGCACACCGCAGATGTCACCATTTTCCACACCACCCCTACTCTACTCTATTCGCACCCAGGGCACTGCGCACCGAGCGGGAGGCAGGACAGTCCAGTCCAGTCCACAGACGCGCTCCTCCCATCCCACCCAGGAACCCAGAGCGAGAGGCCGGAGCAGTAGCCGGCGGCGGCCACCAGCGGCGCGGAGATGAAGGAGAAGGGCGGGTCGAGGGCGGCGGTGGACGAGCGGTACGCGCAGTGGAAGTCGCTCATCCCCGTCCTCTACGACTGGTTCGCCAACCACAACCTCGTCTGGCCCTCCCTCTCCTGCCGGTAACTCCTCCCCTCCTCCTCCATCCTCCTCCCTTCCCCGCCTTCGCCATTTCCGCCATTCGCTGTCGGCGGCCTGTGTCTCCGCGTAGATTCATCTGGGGTTAGGGTTTTGGGGTCGTTTCTAGGGTTTTGCCGCGTGCCTGTGCGGCCTGGACTTGCGATGGCTCCAGATCCGTGGCGTGGCCTGCGCCTGGGCTGGTATGCTGAGTAGGGTGCGAATTATGGGGTTGAGTTGTTGTCGTAGCATCCTAGGGTTTCTCGGTCTGGGGTTTTTGTGGCGTGCGGCTGTTTGAGATGGGGATTTGGGGCTTGCGTGCTCATGTAATGCTAGCTTTAGTGATTTGTTTCGATGTGGTGCCTCCTGCTGGTGTCATTCATCTCGTCAATCTGTTTGCTTTTTATCTACGAGCATGGTAGAACATGATTTTGGTGATATGCTTTGTGAGCATCGGCTCTGTGGTGCATTCTCAGTCGCACACATGGTACAGCTAAAAGTAAATATCTTAGATTAGTGGCATTCTGTTTGGAAGCAATGCTGGTTCGATTTTGCAGTCCTTTTGACCTTCAGTAGTGGTTCTGTAATTAATGATTTGCTGGTTTGATTGGGAACAGGTGGGGTCCTCAGTTCGAGCAGGCCACCTATAAGAATCGTCAGCGCCTTTACCTGTCAGAGCAGGTGAGTGCTTCCACAATCAGATTTTTAGGATTGGCAACTGATTCTTAAGTTCTTTACATGATGACTATGGATCTAACTACTGCATTTGTTTTAATTACGCAATGGTTTCAGACTGATGGGAGTGTTCCTAACACCCTGGTTATTGCAAACTGTGAAGTTGTCAAGCCACGGGTTGCAGCTGCAGAACACATTTCGCAGGTTGCTAAACGTTCTTTGGTTTTCAATTACATTTTCAGCTTGTCAGTGCATATAGCGCGATTTTTCAGATGCATGTGTAGATCCTGCCTCTTATTCCCCTCTCAGTTCCTGCATGCAGTTGTTAATTTTAATCTTGGCTGTCAGTTTCTCATGTGAATGTAACCAGCTACATAGACTCGTAGCTGTTACAACCGAGGTTATGTGCTTATGTTCAGTCTATATTAGCATTTCAGCACCGTTTTCTCTAAGGTTCTATTAAGCGCTAGGCGCTTCAGCGTTTTGCCTCCCCTTTTCTCTTTTCTAAAGGATTAAAGCGCTAAGCGCACGTTTAAGCGCAGTTGAGCGCTAGGCGTTTTGCTCCGCTGCGCGCTTTTTATAACCTTGGTTTTCTCGCAGTTGGAACAGAACATCTCTATTTGCATGATTTGTGTCTAGTTGTAATAATAAATAGAGATATCGTTGTAGCCTCGTAGGTATAACTGTATAAGTGTAGACAATGTTTGAGAGCCAACCCTGTTGGGTCACGAGGCCTACAAGGTTGTGTTAGGGGACTCAAGTAAGAGAAGAGAGTGAGCATGGCCATGTTCCGAATCTCCGAGTTTTTTCTTAGGAGTTATGGGTTACAAGCAAGTGATATCCCCTTTTCTCCTCTAGCCTTGGGGCCCTATTTATAGGGAGGAGAGAGTGGAAAGAATACAATTTTACCCCCACCTCTGGGGGTTTGCAGGGGTCTATCTTGGAGCATAAAGAGACAATTCCTGGGGAGCCTTGGGTACTATTCTTGATATTTTTATTTGGCTGTAAGTCATGGCGACACATTCTGTGGAGAGGTTCAGTAGCGTGCGGTGAAGATATTTTGAGATTTTTGCCATGGAGGAGCTTGATGATATGTTGTGGTGGACGTGAAGACATGGGCCACAGGGGTATCCTTTGGAGCCCCGGAGTAGTATGTTAAATCCTTAAACAGATACCTTTACACCTGCATCAGTTGTTTCGACAGACCAAACTGCACTATGCCTGTGTATCAAACTTTAATTACGGTGGTTTCTTAGATTTTTCAGTACTATGGAGCATATTAACATTAACATGCTTGTCCTGAATTAGGATTTTTTCATATTAATCATTATCGTTTCGTTTCACAATGGAGCTGACTAGATGTCCGTACTGTACTGCAGTTCAATGAAGAAGCACGGTCACCTTTTGTAAAGAAGTACAAGACTATCATTCATCCTGGAGAGGTAAGAACATATTTTTGTTTTTGTTGCAGTTTCAGCTATTCTCTATTTAATTCTGCAGTTGCAGTTATATTGTACCTAAGTTACCTTGTTTACATGTCCATATTTTCTTTGTCTTGATTATTATTCTTTTTGTTACTCTATTTGTATTGTCTGATGCCAATCTTTCTGTTTTTCTTAGATGTTGTTTGCATTCTTGTTTAGCTTGCATGCCTACCCGTATAAATTTCGCAACGCTTTGCTTTATGTGTTGACTCAATAGTTTATGTATTATTATGTGTCCAGGTTAACCGAATCAGGGAGCTTCCACAGAACAGTAGGATCATTGCCACTCATACAGACAGTCCAGATGTACGTCATGGTCTTTATAGTGTTGCTTAGTTCTTGTGAAAGAGTCAATGGTCTTACTATTCCAGTGACATTTTACGAATTTAACTTTTCTATGTTCACGTGCAGGTGCTTATTTGGGATGTTGAGGCCCAGCCAAATAGACATGCTGTCCTGGGAGCAACTGATTCTCGCCCTGATTTGGTATGTTCTCTTATTTTTAATTGTTTTCATATCATTTGAGATGTTGAAAGTTGCATTTCTGCGTGATGAACTGTGGAGAAATCATAATAGGATGTGAACGGCATGGATAGTGATAATACCCCTAATATCCCTGATTTGGTATATTTTCTTATTTTCTTCTTAACTTGTCATTTTGAAATGCAGAAATTGCATTTCTGCATGATAGATCGTGCAAAAGTCTTAATAGGATGTCCACAGCATGGACATACGTAATATACTTCAGTAGAATGTGTTTTTGGTGTACCAGTTGTGCACTTTCAATACATGTGAAAATATCCAGTGGAAACCACCCCAATGGTGAAAACTGTGGAATCAAGTGTATAAGTGTAAAATCTTAAATATATATATCCTCTATAGACGCAATAAGGTTCTATAAACATGTAAATTTCAAGTTCAAACCAGATTGCATTTAGATTTTGGAAGGTATGGGAGAAACAAATTTAGCACGGGCAGTGTTGTTTTACTGTTCTTTTCTCTGTTTCTCCTTTTCATAACTTCTGAGTCTGATTGAGTTTGATATTCAAATTTTACACGTTTATAGAACATCAGCACCTCAATATATATATTTTTGTGAGATTTTTTGAAAGCTTATACACAAGGTTTCCATAGAGTTTTTGCCCATAAGAGTGGTTTCTACTGGATATACTTCGTTCATACATAGTACTTATTAGCTTTGACTGTTTCTCAGATACTAAGAGGACATCAGGAAAATGCTGAGTTTGCCCTTGCCATGTGTCCAGCAGAACCATTTGTGCTCTCAGGAGGTTAGGAAAATACTTTCTTCTATTATGCCTGTATATTCTGTTACTCTTTGATTTATTCAAATATCTTAGTTTTTGGCTGCCGGATTTGTTTAATAATATGCTGCGGAAAAATTGCCACGAAAGCTGGAAAAAGTTGGTTAGCCAAATGGTAAAATAGGCAAAAGCTGGTTGAGAAAACGGGATCAGGCAGTGTAAATATGCCTAGATGTCCTCCAGGAGAAATAAAATATCTCGTTGTGTTCGGTTCTCTTCCTCGATCCCTCTACATGTTCCTCTTTGTATGCTCCTAACAAATAACAACCCAAGGAATTTTGAGATGTTATGACTTGATATAACCATTTATGTTCGCATGTCTTCTCTTTGTGCATGTTGGCTGTGTTCCCCATGTCGAGTAAAGGGTAATAGGCCATCTGTCAATTTTTTTCTGGCAGAGAATAAACAGCTGTGTTACTACACTTGTGTCCATCAATTTGAGAAAGGAACTTTTGATTCCATTGGAGCATGTACATCTGAGTCAAGATAAGTCCAGTCCCTATCTAGCCGGCAAAGGGAGACGTCATGCAACCTTAATAAATGAACAAAAGAGAAGAAAAGAAAATGGAGCCGAACCAATCACCAAATCAGCCAATGTGATAGCTAGACGATCTAAGTGGTAGCTAATCTGAGTCTAGACCTTATTTGGATCATTTTTTTAAAATTTTAGGGACCTAAAAGTCTTAATTAACATTCCCTCGCTAATTTCAGAGGACCAAATGGAGTAAGGACAACACAGCAGTTCCTTGTATTTATGTAAGCAAGGTCATGTGTTAACTTGAGCTTTGACTCACATACAATCTTTAAATAGGAAAGGACAAGTCTGTGGTCTTGTGGAGCATCCAAGATCACATATCTGGACTTGGAGATTCCTCAAAAAGTGAGACTTCCCCAGGGGCATCAGGCAGCAAGCACAGCAAAACTGCAAGCGAGAAGGATAGTCCTAAAGTTGACCCTCGAGGTGTATTCCACGGGCATGATAGCACTGTTGAAGATGTCCAGTTCTGCCCTACAAGGTAAAATAGGCTACACTGTTTTTCTTGTGTTCCTTAATGTATCACATGGTTATTTTCTATTTTTTTTAGCATGTTTTTTAATGATACGTAAGTAATAGCTGTCATTGTGAACTGCTGGTTCTTATGTCTGTCTGTATGTTTGGTCTTACTGACTGTCCTTCGCTTTTTTGAATAAAGTGCACAGGAGTTCTGTAGTGTGGGTGATGATGCTTGTCTTATTCTTTGGGATGCTCGGACTGGTACTAGCCCAGCTGTTAAGGTGACACTCTTCTCTATCTTTAGCAAATCAACAAAGTTTTATGCAAGAAAATTTCTATCTCAATGGGGTTAAACAGCATTTGTGCAGAAGTTTGAGACAGATGTTTCGGTTAAATCCTCTTGCCACTGTTAGGCTAGGTTGATTTCCTGGCGCAAGGTTGGTTTACGTTGGGCTAGGCGATGGTGAGTTGCTTTCATTTTGGCATGGTTGGTTTCCTTGCGCAAACCCAACTCACCATCGCCTAGCCTAATGTAAAAGAAAGAATCTTGCTCGCTCTTGGTGGCGAGGGAACTCGACAAGTATCAGCAAGGCTAGGCGAGTGTGGGCAGAGAATCTAACATGCTGTTAGTCATATCAGCCTGATATATTACCTGGTGTTTTGTTTTTTTTCTTTTCATTCTGCTTCTTTTAATGTATTTGCATTTTAGTTTAACTGGGCCAATATAATCTGCCTCCGGTTGAATAAGTTGTGATCATATGATTGATGTAGTAGCTAGTATCGTGGTTCCGGTCAACTTGATTTGGGTTTAACAATATTTTATTTATCTTATTCCAATGAGGGTGTATCACTTTCTTCTCAATGAGTGTAGCATCTTAATTTTGAAACTGTTTTCTTCTTGCCAGGTTGAGAAAGCTCATGGTGGGGATGTTCATTGTGTCGATTGGAATCTCCTTGACGTTAACTATATCTTAACTGGGTATGGTAAACAAATGCCTTAGTTCTATATTATCTGTGATGAGATCTTTAATTAGTTCAGATGTATTTGATGTTGATGTTTCATTTATGTTTGTTAATTGTTTACACATTTAAGATAATGTGGTTTCTTTTTTATATTTAGTTCTGCTGATAACTCTGTCCGTATGTGGGACCGGCGAAATCTGGGTCCTGCAGGAGCTGGCTCTCCAATTCACAAATTTGAGGGCCATAAAGCTTCTGTGCTTTGTGTTCAGGCATGTAAAGAAAACCTTTTGGTCACATATGTTCTTGTAGTGTGGATATGGACCCATCGTTACTGTTCATGTTATTTCAGTAGCTTTTGTCGATAATTCAGACCTTGTGCTTTCCAGTGGTCTCCTGACAAAGCATCTGTGTTTGGAAGCTCAGCGGAAGATGGTTTCTTAAACGTGTGGGATCACGAGAAGGTATATGATTACACACTCTGAGCTAATTTGTCTTGTCTGAGATAACCAGCCAGAATTGTTGGTGATGGAAGCTCATTCAACAGTTCTTGCTCTCTCTCATGTAGTTCTGTGAATGTCTTGTGGCTAATGCAAGTTTTTGTGCTTTAGGTTGGGAAGAAGAAAAATCCCAATTCACCTGGTGGACTTTTCTTTCAACACGCAGGTCATAGGTATGTATGAGACCCAAAATGCCTCTTCTTTCTCTTTGGATGGTTCTATGAGACTCATAATCCCTCTTCTTTCTCTTTGGATGGTTATGTTGTGTTTGTTGGCATTTTCTCTGCCACGTTGCTGAAGGAATTAAAGAAATGCCTTTCATGTAGTCTGAGCTGCTCTTGCTAGATTTTTCATAAACTCCTGTATCTTCAATTAAAATTTGTCTGGAAATTTGTCTAGGGAAAATAATTTAATAAATCTGAGACTTAAATCCAGTCATATGTATATAACTTGGGCTGACTTATGAATGTGCAAATTTGAGTTTGAAAGTATCTGAGAAAACTGGACTTCAAAAAACCTGATTTGATTTAGAAGAGTTCTGTTGTACTGTCTTTCCAATTTTTACGGGCTTAACGGAGCTCATGCCATTCGTGGCTTTCAAACTGGTTTAGACATTATCTTAATTGAAAGTCGTCAGTCAGGTATTGAGAGTTGAAACTAATTGCATGCATAGGCATGGTAAAACCATGTAATGTCGGAGATTGATGCTGCACTTCCATTGTTCCATAATACTCTTTTTTATCCTTGTTCCATAATAATCCCTTTTACTGTTCACCTTGCTAGGGACAAAATCGTAGACTTCCACTGGAACTCAGCAGATCCTTGGACTATTGTGAGTGTTTCTGATGATGGTGAGAGCACTGGTGGAGGTGGAACTTTGCAGGTACTTACAACTGTGCTATCGTGGTGTAATCCACAAGACTACCAAGAACTGTACTTCCATAGTTAACTAGCTGAATGCGTACACATGCTAGATATTATAATAGCTTGCATATGGTAGATAGAGTTGTATCTGCTTATGATTGGAAATATGTTGTAGTTTGGATACGGAACTCTGAATCGTTTAGATCTGGGCCTGTTGTAACTTAGTGTTGAATTATCAATCTTGTGGGGTGTTTTAGCCTCAATGCCCTCTTAGCCTCATTTTGTAGTATAGATGTTATGGGACTTGGGGAGTATAATATAGTGTAACAGTTACGTTGATATTTTCCTATGTTTGATACCAGACTTGGTATATTCTTATCAATTTTCTGCTGGTACAGATATGGCGTATGAGTGATTTGATCTACCGCCCAGAGGAGGAGGTTCTTTCAGAGCTGGAGAACTTCAAGTCTCACTTGGCCAGCTGCACTCCGAGGGCTTGAATTATGTGTTGTAATTGTGCAACCCAATCCTGTGATAGCTCTAGGTATCTTAGTTATCTGGCCAGTTGGAACATTGGTTCTGTCATCTGATGTTAAAGCTAGACTTGTGCCCTTAAGGTGCTTGTGAGCTTATTTAACTTTTGTATGATTCAAGTCTGTTATGCTCTGCAAACACAGTGGAGATGTATTTCTCTGTAGCCAGACTATTGGGGTATCGGGAAACGTTGTACTGGTAGCTTCTAGTTGGACCTACTGGGATTGCTTGTAACGAGTTTGTGTTGATGAATTGGTTAGTTTGTTATCAACTGTGTCGTTGCTTCTTGATGATGCTGTTGGTTCTTCCGTAGCAGTAGTAATCTTGGACCCAGTTATTATCTCACTTGTGCTTTATTTCTGTCGTGTGACGGTTCCTACATAGATGTAACTGTGAGAGTAATCCTTGCTTAGTAGATCAGTAGGTTCTGGAGTGTTCTAGACTAAGCATTAGGCTATAAGATAAATTAGCAGTACCAACTCTGGTTGGCAGTAGAAGGTTGTAGAAGGATGTAAAAACCTAGCTGTAAAAACCTAGTTGTAGATAGTTGTAAAGGTTGTAGAAGGTTTGCAACAACCGACTATGTACTCCTATATATACCCCTATATAATACAACTAGAAGAAGCTTATGCAGCATACAAGAACACACCTTCCCACATAGCTAACTCTAACATTTGGTATCAGAGCCAAGGTAGGAGAGGTTCAGCCACCGTTAGGAGAGGATCAGCCCAGTGAGGAGAGGATCCTGAGAGATGTCTGCTGAAGGTCAGCAGCGTGTTGCCCGCAGTCCGTCTCAGCGGCGCCATTCCCCTTCACCACCACCGAGACGACCGCGCCACCGCGACGCTGGAAGGCGCGAGGTCGTTGTCGAGCGTCGTGAAGGAAGTTGGCGGCGGCAATTACCCGACGTTGACGCGGACGAACTACACCGAATGGAGCCTCCTCATGAAGGTGAAGCTGCAGGCTCGGGGCATCTGGGATGCAATCGAGCTCGGCGCCGACGACTTCCAGGAAGATCGAATGGCGCTGGAGGCCATCCTGCAAGCTGTCCCACCAGAGATGGTGGCTGGCCTGGCTGTCAAGCGGACAGCGAAGGAGGCGTGGGAGGCGATCCGAGCCATGCGTGTTGGTTCAGACCGCGTGCGGAAGGGCAAGGTGCAGCAGCTGAAGAAGGAATTTGAGATGATCTCGTTCCGCGACGGGGAGTCCGTTGACGATTTCGCGCTGCGCCTCACCAACCTCGTCACAAGCCTCGCCACGCTCGGAGCACCTATCGACGAAACTCAAGTCGTCGAGAAATTCTTGCGAGTTGTGCCGCCTAGGCTGTCACAGATAGCCCTTGCAATCGAGACCCTCCTTGACACTGCTGATATGTCGTTGGAGGAAGTCACCGGTCGGCTGAAGGCAGCAGAGGACCGTCTCGAGTCGCCGGAGCCGCTGCGTGAGCAGGGAAAGCTTCTGCTCACCGAGGAGCAGTGGCGACAAAAGATGAAGGAGCGCCAAGGAGGCAGCTCCTCCAGGCCTGCGCGCGGCAGGGCACAGCAACGGCGACGACCACCGCGTAAGAAGGGTGGAGAAGGCGGCAGCGATCATGCAGCAGCTAGGGACAGCCCGCGCGATGACACATGCCGCAACTGTGGTCGTCGCGGCCATTGGGCCAAGGACTGCTGGCAGCCTAGGAAAAACGGGAACAGGGCATATTGGCCCAAGCTGAAGAAGATGATGATGAGGAGCCTGCTCTCCTCATGGCGCAGGTCTGTGAAGCTCCAGCCCAGCCATGAAGGCGCAACAAAGCATTGCTCCAGCCCCAGCCAAGGTTGTGCAGCAAAGTGTCGCTCCAGCCCCAGCCATAGTGGTGAAGGACAACACCGCTACACCTCCGCAGCATAGCCCACTTCACATCGACGAACCGAAGGCAAAAGCCTACCTTGCGACGAGCAGCGACGAGGAGCGAATTGAGGGCTGGTACCTCGACACTGGTGCCACAAATCACATGACGGGCTGCAGCAACGTCTTCGCTGAAATTGACAAAACGGTCACCGGCACCGTCAAATTCGGTGATGGCTCGGTTGTCGAAATCAAGGGCATCGGCACCATCCTTTTCGCTGGCAAAAATGGTGAACACAAGGCCTCAGCGGCGTCTACTACATCCCACGTCTGAAGAACTCGATTATCAGCATTGGACAGCTCGACGAGGGCGACGCAAGCGTGCTGATCAGGAGAGGTGTGCTTCGCATATGGGACAAGCAAGGTCGACTCCTTGTTCGGGTCCGGCGTGGCCGGAATCGCCTCTACCTTCTCCATCTTGAGGTTGCCCGACCAATTTGTCTCTCTGCCCGCCGTGATGATGTTGCTTGGCGCTGGCATGAGCGATTTGGGCATCTCAACTTTGATGCTTTGGAGAAGATGGGACGCCTCGACATGGCACGTGGGCTGCCACGACTGGAGCATGTGCAGCAGTTCTGCGACACGTGCGTCATCACCAAGCATCGTCGGAGCGCATTCCCTCGGCAAGCAAGGTACCGTGCACAAGAACTACTTGAGCTTGTCCATGGAGACCTATGTGGTCCTATATCGCCTGCACACCTGGAGGCCGGCGCTATTTCTTGCTGTTGGTGGATGATGCCACTCGCTACATGTGGGTGATGCTCCTGGCAGCCAAGAATAATGCACCGGATGCCATAAAAGAGTTCAGGCAGCAGCAGAAGCTCAGAGCGGACGCAAGCTGCGGGTATTCCGCACTGACAACGGCGGCGAGTTCACCTCGACGGAGTTTGCCGCTTACTGCGCTGATGAAGGAATCCAGCGCCACTTTTCTGCTCCGTATGCCCCGCAGCAGAATGGAGTCGTCGAGCGGCGGAACCAGACGGTGGTGGCAATGGCGCGTGCTCTGCTGAAACAGAGGAGTATGCCAGCAGAATTTTGGGGGGAGGCAGTGAGCACCGCGGTCTTCCTACTGAACCGAGCTCCCACAAAATCCCTCACCGGAAAGACGCCTTATGAGGCATGGCATGGCCGCAAGCCGGCTGTCCACTACCTTCGGACCTTTGGGTGCTTGGCGTATGTCAAGGAACAGGGGAACCTACGCAAGCTTGATGACCGCAGCTCTCCCGCTGTCTTCATCGGCTACGAGGAAGGAGTAAAGGCTTACAGGCTGCTGGACCCGGCAACAAGGCGTGTACGCATAGCCCGTGACGTCATCTTTGATGAAGAACGTGGCTGGGATTGGGCCGCAGAAGGCAGCGGATTCCCCGGCAGCCACTTTGACATAGAGTACATCATCAGGGAGCCCAGCCAGGTGTCCAGTTCAGGAGAAGATGGACCTAGGTCGTCGAGACATGGGGCTCAAGGTGCCTCAGCCAGCCCACAACCATCGCCTCCATCTGCTCCAGCAACAAGTGCTACAACCCCATCAACTCCAGAATTTGTTTCGCCACCAGCAAATGATACTGATCGACTTGACGCTGCACATGGCGACTCACCAGTCCGCTATCGCATGGTCGAGGATCTGGTTGGAGGAGAAGAACCAGTGCCTGGACTCGCACCGCGCAACCTCGACTCGGAGCTGCACTTGGCCAGCACGGGGGAGCCGTGCACATTTGCGGAAGCTGAGCGCGACAAGGCATGGCAGGCAGCCATGCGCGAGGAAATTGAAGCTGTGGAGCGAAACAAGACATGGGAGCTCGTGGATCTGCCACACGGGCATCAACCAATAGGCCTCAAGTGGGTCTATAAGTTGAAGAAAAATGAAGCCGGCGAAGTAATCAAGCACAAAGCACGGCTGGTCGCTCGCGGCTTCGTTCAACAAGCCGGCATAGACTTTGATGAAGTCTTTGCTCCCGTGGCTCGCATGGAATCGATCCGGCTGCTACTTGCTCTGGCTGCCCAGGAGGGGTGGTCCGTCCACCACATGGACGTAAAATCAGCTTTTCTCAATGGAGAACTGAAGGAGGAAGTTTATGTGAAGCAGCCACCCGGTTTCGTCGTCCAAGGAGAAGAAGGAAAGGTATTGCGGCTGCGCAAGGCCCTCTATGGCCTGCGACAGGCACCGCGAGCATGGAACGCGAAGCTTGATTGCACGCTCAAAGAAATGGGCTTCAAACAGAGCGAGCACGAGCATGCAATCTACCGGCGCATCACCGGCAATGCAACCTTACTCATTGGAGTATATGTGGATGATCTGATCATCACAGGTTCATCCAAGGGAGCAGTGGAGAGCTTCAAGGACGAGATGAAGACAAAATTCGAGATGAGCGACCTTGGATTGTTGTCTTTCTATCTTGGAATCGAAGTCCAGCAGCACGCAGACGGCATCAGCCTATGTCAAGCACACTATGCCTCGCGCATACTTCAGCTGGGAGGAATGGAAGGATGCAATTCTGCACACACTCCAATGGAGGAACGGCTCAGGCTGAGCCGTGAAAGTACAGCAGAAGAGGTGGACGCTACAGAGTACCGGCGGATCGTTGGCAGCCTCCGCTATCTCGTCCACACCAGGCCAGACCTGGCCTTTGCTGTTGGGTTCGTCAGTCGATTCATGGAACGACCTACAGAGGAGCACATGATGGCTGTGAAGAGAATCCTACGCTATGTCGCTGGCACGATCAACTACGGTCTTCACTACAGGCGGAAGACAAAGGAGGCACGGCTACTTGGTTATAGTGACAGTGACCTCGCTGGCGACATTGACACCAGGAAGAGCACAAGTGGCACACTATTCTTCCTCGGTAACTGCTTGGTAAGTTGGCAATCTCTCAAGCAGAGGGTGGTTGCTCAGTCTTCCTGTGAGGCAGAATATGTAGCAGCCACAACTGCAGCAAATCAGGGAATTTGGCTGGCTCGACTTCTTGGTGAACTTCAAGGAAGAAAAGCTGAGACAGTTGAGCTAAAGGTGGACAGCAAGTCTGCCATAGCATTAGCCAAAAATCCAGTCTTCCACGAGCGCAGCAAACATATCGATATTCGGTATCACTTCATCAGAGACTGCTTGGAAGACGGAAGCATCAGCACCAGCTTCATCAGTACATCAGATCAGCTCGCTGACATTTTGACAAAATCTTTGGGGCGAGTGAAGTTTCAGGAGCTGCGTGCTCGAATTGGGATGGTCCAGATCAAGTCAGGCTTGAAGAGCAAGGATTAGGGGGAGAATTGTGAGAGTAATCCTTGCTTAGTAGATCAGTAGGTTCTGGAGTGTTCTAGACTAAGCATTAGGCTATAAGATAAATTATCAGTACCAACTCTGGTTGGCAGTAGAAGGTTGTAGAAGGATGTAAAAACCTAGCTGTAAAAACCTAGTTGTAGATAGCTGTAGAAGGTTGTAGAAGGTTTGCAACAACCGACTATGTACTCCTATATATACCCCTATGTAATACAACTAGAAGAAGCTTATGCAGCATACAAGAACACACCTTCCCACATAGCTAACTCTAACAGTAACTGCGTTGCATAATGCTAATTGCGCACAGTGTCAGGTATTAGCCAGCATCAATGTTAGTGGATGCAGCAGCAGGAGCGAAGACTGGCGGTGCATTAGATTTATTCCAAAAAGGGCTTTTTGTCATTGAGATTTGAGAATATTGTCCTTGTGCATTTTTTTTTGAGATTTTGTCCTTATGCATATTACCGGTGCATGCATATTGTATTTAAATTCCTGGGCATCCTGCCATCCTGCGTGGCTGCGTCCATAGCAAAGATGCACATGTGCTTGTGAGGATGGGGTCGCTTGGACCTTTCAGCAGCGCAATTGACGCTAGTCACTCGCGGTGGATCTAGTCAGGTTGACCTCCCACAGTTTCGATCTGGCCATAAGAGCAGGTCGTGGCACGTGACGTGAATCATGGTACGCGCACCAAGTGTACTTCGATCACTAGCCTGGACGGTTACTCCACGTGGTGGTTCATCCACCGGCCTGCCCAAGGTGAAGCTGGTTGACCGCACCCGCTGCACCCCGAGCTTCCATTCGACCGGTCACAGAAACATAGTTGTGAGCAGTAAAAAAAGTCATGAACTTGTCTTACACTCGTATTCTATCGAAACACAACCCATGTAGTCGTGTGTGTGAGCGTCTGCGTTTATACTGTGTTTTTACAAAAAAAAAAGGTAGCAGGCGCTTTCGTGGACAAGGAAACGGTCGATCTTCTCTTGTTTGGACAACGGGTCATCGCCGATTCGTTCTTGTTTGGGTAGACCAGGGCATGTGGATCGATGAGCTTAATTGCTAGTAATGGACACTGCAGATCTTTCATATGAAAAAAAGATGCTAGAGCACTAATACATGATTATCTTGACATCTTGTCATGATTTAAACACTAGGATCGACGCGATGCGTAGTGATGGGTTTGGGCATCTCCAACCTGGCACGGTCCATGGTCGGCTACTAGCGCACGAGGAGGCGGCACTCTTTACACACGGTTTCTCCCTCCTGAGTAAGCATTCGCGATCCACCACCGGCCTCCGACTTCTCCTCCCTCCCTCGTATATTTATTTACCTCGCCGAGAAGCCAACCAGGCCAAGCCAAACACCAATACACGCCACTCGTAGTCTCGTACACCACATCGATCCTTGCCGCGGTGAGATATGGACGCCCCGGACGTGATGCCGGCGTGGTCGCTGGTCCGCGGCTACTTCTCCCCGGCGACGCTCTTCCTCCTGCTCAACGTGGTCATCGGCACCATCGCGCTCACGTCCCGCTCCCACCGCCGCCGCCACGGCCTTCACCACGGCGACGATGACCACCACCAGCAGCATCAGCACCCGCTGAATGACTTCATCGATCAGTACGCTCCTCCGCCAGTCGCCGCCCCACTGGCGCGCACGTCGTCCGTCATGGAGCGCCTGCGCTCCCTTGGCCTCTACCGCTTCCGCTCCGGCGACTTCCCTCCCGAGTACAACTACAACCTCTCAGCCGGCGACGACGAGCAACATGCTCAGTACGCCCGGAGCCGGTCTGAGCCGGCTGCGAGGCCGCCGGTGAACAAGACGGGCAACGGGGAGGAGAAGGCGGCCAAGAAGCCGCTCTCGGAGGTGAAGAAGCTGGAGCGTGTTCCCGCCGGCGCGGCTGGTGCAGCGTGCGCCCAGGGCTCCGTGGCTCGTGTGGCGCCAGAGACGGCGGCGCCTACGTGCGTGGACGAGAGGGCCGACGACTTCATCAACAAGTTCCGACAGCAGCTGCAGCTGCAGAGGCTCAACTCGCTGCTCAACTACAAGGAGATGCTCAACCGCGGCACATAGCTGCTCACGACAAGCAGATGTGGAACCAGCGCGGCGTTCGATCAGTTAGTGGTATTGCTGTTTGTTCATTTGATTGGTGTGTAGTTGCGCCATGTACGAGTTGTTGCAGATGTTAATTTGGATCTCTGCAAACGTTAGTACAGAAGAGCTTTTATGTTCTCTCCTAAACAGTTCTGTTAATCCAAACAACACATGCCAAAAGGAAGCGTGGAACCACAGCAAAGAATCCAATTGCTCCAGCCTGTTTGTGTGATTTGCTAGGACCAGGCACGACCGGAAGCTTTCCATGAACCGCCCATTTCCACGTTTTAAAAGCAAAACGTCAGGAAAAT
Source organism: Poa pratensis (assembly GCA_947311845.1). NCBI lineage: Eukaryota > Viridiplantae > Streptophyta > Magnoliopsida > Poales > Poaceae > Poa > Poa pratensis. The sequence continues at coordinate 46,448,602 of CAMZMU010000027.1, read as the reverse complement.
TTTGCAGAAAAAAAAGGAGCGTGGCTGAGGACAACAAGAAGCCCACTTGTATTTACAAACTCTTGTATGATTGGGCCCAAGATTCTATCCGTCCTCCGCTTTCCTTCCCTTCTTTTGTCCAACCTCAGCGAACTCATCCTATGCCTGCTTATCTGCTCGAGTTCCCTATACTAATTTTGGGCTTCACTTCTCTAAGTAAAGCTGTGTCTGGCAGTGGATTAGTGGCCACCTTTTCACTAACTTAGGACAACTTCCACATACCTACGCAATATGGACACAATCCATGTCCGCTTTGATCCGTTTGGCGTGGCTTAGGCCTGGCCATGACAGCCAACACGGCATTTTGTCTGTTTTTTGTCAATTATGACCATTTTTTTATATTTTTGGTAAGTCTATACAATCTTGATTGGAACAAATAAAAGATTTCACACGATCAAACAAATGAACACAATTAATTCAAATAACACAGTTTACAACCAAATAAATTTAAACATTGTTCACACTAGCAAATAAATTGGAGAAAAATGAGAAGATGGAACTAGTGGTTCCACACGTGAGCCCACGCATGCTCAACCAAATCATTTGAAGTTTTGTCCGATTACGCATTTTATGATGAATTTGGAGGAACAATTCAAAGTTATCGGTTCACACTCGGGTTCAATCAACCCACACTGATAGTCTCACTCTTGGTCATAGATAATTTTATCACGATCTTTCTCAATGATCATGTTATACATGGTCACACAAAACGTTATCACCTCCGACGTTGTATCAATGTTCCATGTTCTAGTAGTATACCCAACAATTGCCCAACAAGATTGGAGCACACCAAAAACCCATTACACATCCTTCCTATCACTCTTTTGTTTTTGTTTTTAGTAAAACTTAGACCTCTTCTCTCATTGGGAATTGGAGTATATGCTAGAGTTAGTATCACTTAGTATATTGGTGGCCATTAACCTCATAGTTGACCTCTGAAAAATTGCCTTCCGCAAGCTTAGATAACACCAGCGCGTTGAAGCACGTCGATGTGATTGTAAAAATTTGCCATACCGAAGAAAAGGGTCAAATGCAGAAATCTTGTATGCCACAACTTCAACTATGACATGCACTTTCCAACATGTATCTTATATTGACCGTGCCAAGAAAATGGACAATTCTTCCACTCCAAGTGCATACAAAAATCTATACTTCTAAGAATCTCAGGAAGCCCTCTCGAAGATTGATCGATAACAACTGGGATATACTCAAAGCTTTTCATACTTGGCCACCTCATCGGCAGCGACCCCGTGTGCGGCTGGGCACTTGCCATTCAGGCATTCACTCTGCTGACTCTAGGAGGACACTGAGCACGAGGAGCTGCCTCACCCTCGAACGCAAAGCCAACCCGACCACCCCGTGCAACCTGAATTCTGAAATGTGCGGCAACACAAGCTAAACATGACATCTCGCCGTCACTGCAGCCTCTTCCCAAGCCGTGCGCGGTGGCCGCTTGCCGTTCGCGGTGGTCGCTGTCTTTGGGGTTGGGAGATTGGAAATTTTAGAGAGATCAAGCAGAGGACGCATTATAAGTGATAGTGGACACTTAGGCCGGTCGGAATATTGCTTTCCCGGTGCGCCAAACAGATCTGGTTGAAATTGACCGAATTTAAAAGCTTTTTTTTTCTTGAGATGTGGATTTAAAAGTTTAGTGTGCTGATTTCCCGGATTGTAAGTTTGAGATTCAATTTAGCTAAGCGCTATAAATATAAATTTAAAATTTGATTTGGACATTTTCCTAAGCTCGAGCGAAGGAGATTGACTGTTTTTTTTTAAAGGAGATTGACTGTTGTGTTGTCTCGGGAGGCTGAACGACGCGACCCCATTGTGCCAAAGTGGATTTCCGATACTCGAACCACTAATCCCGCCTGTGGACCCACTTGTAAGCGAACGTATAGTAGCAGTACAGGTAATAGTACTGACGTGACGCGTGGGTTTGCATCGCCGCCGGGCCGGCGGCGGCATTTGTCGCCACCACCACCGGAGAATCCAAATCAACACGGCGGCGGCCATTTCTCGCACACCTCACTCCGCTCCCCTCCACTCCACTCCACCGCGGCTTCCTTTCCGTGGATGCTAGTACTATTGTAAGACTCACGTCTTTGCTTCGCTTGATAAACAAAGGGAAGTCGTCGCCGATGCGGCAGCGGCCAGATCCACCAACCATCACCCCTGCCGCTCGTCGCCACCAGCCTGCCTCTCATGCCGTCTCTCTCCTTCGCCGTCGCGCCGGCGACGCACCGCCTGCGCCTCTGGTGGCGCCGCCTCGGCCGCTGCGGCGCCGCGGGGACGGTAGCGTTTGCCGCCGCTCTCCTCGCCGCCGCCTTCTTCCTGAACCTCTCCCGCCACGCTTCCACTCCGGCCACCTCCTTCCCGTCCTACGGCCACCGCCTCCCCACGCTCGTCGACCTCACCCTCGTCGACGGCGCCAAGGACAAGGGCGCCGTGTGCTTGGACGGGACCCCGCCTGGGTACCACTGGCTCCCGGGGTTCGGGGAGGGATCCGACAAATGGCTCCTCCATCTGGAGGTGATGTCCGATGTCTGTTTGCTCTTGCGCCTCAATGGAGATGACTGAAGTTTCTCGTGTTGATCGAGCTGCAGGGTGGAAGCTGGTGCAGGAACTTGACATTGTGTGCTCAGCGCAAGAAAACAAGTCTAGGTTCTTCAGACTTCATGGAAAAAAGGGTTGAGTTCGTCGGCATCCTGAGCGAAGACGAATTGCAGAATCCAGGTACATTCTAGCGTTCTGCAGCAGTTAGGGCTGCCCGCCGAATGTGCACTCCAGTTCCAATGTTGCAATGTTCAGTGTATAAATCAGCGATGACCTGTTCCAAGTTTCCTATGTTCTGCAGTGTTCAGTTTACTGTATAAATGAGCAGTTACGCTGTCTATCTAGTAACTGTCCAATCTGAGGATCCTCACCGATTCACTTTGAGTAACTTTCAGTCTGGCGTGGACATTCCACACACTGTATCACGTTGTTATTCTGTTTGAATTTGAGGAATATTTTCTCCAGTAATTACGTTCGATCGATTTTATTGATGCATTCCGTGTAGTGATATCATAGACGTAACTACACTTCGACATCCACTGAGAAATATTTCATTTAAATCTCCAGATTTTTATAATTGGAATAAAGTGAAGGTAAGGTATTGTGATGGTGCATCATTTTCTGGTAACGTTGAAGATGAAATGCAGGTTAGCAGAACCATCTGTAGATTACTTCTCAGTTCCTACTTCATGCAGTTCAGTTGCTTAGCAGATATCCTGAGTAATCCTATGTGGTCTATGCAGGACGGCAACAGTTTCTTCTTCAGAGGCCAGCGTATCTGGGAAGCAGTTATGAGTGAACTTTTATCCAAGGGTCTGTCCCGTGCTAAAGAGGTAGCCTTCCTACAAAAATAGGTGTGATTATAGATAGAAGCAAGGCTAGAATTTGAACTGTGCAAGAGTTTCAGCACATCTGTTGGACTAGTCACACCAACGTGCTTGGGGCATGGACTCCAGTCTCGCCGGTCTCAATTCAATGAAAAGAACTAGATTATCAGCTTTACGTTAATTAATCACTTGATAGATCTCATTTAGCATGCCTTGTCTACATTGTAATATTTTGATACTAATCGTTTCCTACAATTCCAGGCTTTTCTTACAGGGTGCTCTGCTGGTGGTCTATCCACTTATATTCACTGTGATGACTTCCGTGCACTTCTACCGAAGGCGTCTATTGTTAAGTGTCTCGCGGATGGTGGTTTCTTTCTTGATGTGTATGTGCTATTCAATTTTGCTGATGCTGTATTAACCACCCATCCCTATACGATTGCTCTAGAGTATAATTGACATTTTAATTATCACATGAAACATATAAAAACTCATCTCATGATAATTTACCAACGCTTGGTATTGACATGCTTTTATACAGTGTTAGTTTTGACAGCCTAACATGTTTATATTCTAAAAATAAAAATCAGACAAAAGAGATAGTCATTTGTTCACCCAAGATGAATCAACGCTGGTTTAATCAGTTCGTTATGCATGCTTATCATTTCTGACCTTATGTCCAGTCACCTACAGTTAATATATGCACAGACTAAGTTATTAGTTCTTTTGAGGAATTTCCCATAAGCAAGTACTCCCTCTGTTCCTAATTATAAGATGTTTTAGATATTGCATTGTGGACTATATACGGACTCAAATGAGTGAATATACATACTAAAACACGTCTAGATGCATACGAATCTGAAAAAACTGAGAAAATCTAAAACATCTTATATTTAGGAACGGAGGAGTAGCAATTATTGTGGGTCTATTTGACTGGTCTCCCCTTTGGTTAATTACAGAGAAGACATTTCCGGGAGAAGGTATATGCGCGGATTTTACAACGACGTTGCTCGTCTACAGGTTTCTCCCTCTCTCTAGTGCAGTAGTGCTCTCCCCTCTCCAATGGAATCATATTTCCATGATTCATGTATTCTCTGAATGATTTTTGCAGGATGTGCGTAAAAAGTTTCCTCGTTGCAGTAAAGATATGGAGCCAGGGCAGGTTATCCTTTACTTTATTTCATGTTACATATGGTATCATTTGTGTAGTCATTACTATCAAGCTGCTGCGTGCTAAGTACTGCTCCTTAATTGCGTGCCTGGCAGTGTTTTTTTCCACGAGAAGTTGCAAAAGGCATCAGCACCCCAATGTTCATTCTCAATCCAGCATATGATGTTTGGCAGGTACATTTATCCCTATCTGCTTTTAAGCTTATCAATGGTCTGTTACAACGTCATTTTAAACATGATAAACGTCTGCTCTTATGTTTTCAAGGTTGAACATGTCCTGTCTCCAGAAGGGTCCGACCCTGAACGTTTGTGGGAAAATTGCAGATTGGATATTACTAAATGTGATTCAAAACAGCTTGAAACTCTCCAGGGTAATAATAGAACAATCTCATGATATGTACTTCTGCATTCTTCTCGGTAACAGAGGTTGCTTCCTGTGACGTACTCACATATGCACATTACTAATTTCCAGGTTTCAGGAAAGAGTTGCTTGATGCTATAGGTGAATTTAAGAAGAAAAAGGACTGGGGCATGTTCATTGACTCCTGCTATATACACTGTCAGTCAATGAACTCCTTGACTTGGCACTCTCCATCTGCTCCTAGAATTAATAACAAGGTAGGCCCCATCTCTTATCCTTATCCTTGTTGCAGTGAAAAGCGATGCAATAGCTTTCGTTTCATAAATACAGATTTTGAACATAATCCTGAACTTTGAAGGTAATGGTATGATTTTGAAGTGATAAATTCAGTGTAGTTATGTGTCAGTGAGCTACATGAGTATCATAGCATGCTGAGCATACCTCCATAAAGGAAAATTATGTGACACTGATCAAGTATTGCCTATCGTACCAATATTGAAGAGGACACGATATCCTTTACAATCCTGTTTGTTCTTTTTGACGATCATTGACATACTAAATCATTTTCAATTCTGATGAACAGACCATTGCTGAAGCGGTAGGAGACTGGTTCTTCAACCGGAGAGAGGTGAAGGAAATCGACTGCGAATACCCCTGCAACCCGACATGCCACAACGCAGTTCTCAGTCACCCGTACAAGGAAGCATGAACGAAGTTTTTCTGTGGTGGTAGAATTTTGGTGGCTTTCACCACGTTTTATCCCTCTTGTGGCAGGCAATATGCAATAGTTCAAATTTTCTTTTCCGAGGGAACATCGAGCTCAGATTTTGATTCACCCATGTGCTGGGGAACTGCCGAAATATAGAAACCACAGTTTTGCAGAGAGAGAAACAACTGATACTGGTATATATAGCTTTTATGTGCTTGTACAACTGATGCTGGTATGTATGTCTAACCTGACCACCCACGAAACAGGCTTGCGCCCCGCTATATTAATATAGCAACCAACCAACCGATACAACTGTGATACCACCGCTGGGGCCAAACATCACAGATCAAAGCCCAAAAGAAAAGAAACATAAGATAAACAAAAGCCAACAACAGCAGATCGACGAAAAACGAAGAAGTCTCGCAACCGTTGCGCCCTCCGGAGTATTCCCACCACGCTTCTAGCACTCCAAATCGCCGCGTATCAAGCAACTCCTTCAGGAAGGAATACGACGATGACGACGCTGTTGCCCGGATAAGTCCTAGGGTTTCCCCCGATATGCGAAGGGAAGTGGGAAGGGGTACAGCCGACGCCCTTCAAGAAGGACCGGCGACACCCACGGGCGTCACCGCGTCGGTGTCGGATAAGCCGACAGGGATTTCTCCCGACCCCAAAGAACCACAACCCGGACGATCCTTGGTGCTTCCCCCAGCTTGTCTCCCACTAGCATACGCCACGCCGGTCTTGAGAACCTCTTCGTCGTCTCTCTGTGAAAACTGAAACGAGGCCTAGAGGACGAGAACGGGGAACACAACGGGAATTGGGGCAGCAGCACCGCAGCCGGCGGGAGGGAACAGCCTCCACCACTTTCGCGGTAACCGACCGGACGCGGCAGCAAGGTCATACCAGGCCCACACTGGCCCGGCCGAGCCCAAATTGGGTTCGCAAAGCCCCCGCCGCCACGCTGCTGTAGGCTAGCCGCAGCGCCGCCACCCACCATGCCCCATCGTCGCTCCAACTCCACCTCTAGGAGCACCGCGCAGCCAGCCCTGTCCAACCCAGATGGGGCCCAAAAGGGCCCAGATCTGGGCCGAGCGGGCTCCGACCGCCGCCGAACGCTGCAGCGGTGCCCAGCCACCAAGGGGTGGCGTCGTCGCCCAGAATCCACCCAGGGCCCATCACTCCGCCGCCGGACCGCTGCACGCCGAGCTGCACCGCCGCCGGCCGCTCCCGCCCGAATCGGGGCTCCGCACGCACGGGGAGAGTCAGAACCGCCGCCGCCGGCACCTCACGGGCAACGTCCAGAGGCGGCAGCCGACGGCGGCGGGAAGGAGGTGTGCGGGAGAGGGCGCTGGAGAGGTTGGGGAGCGAGGCCCCCGGTCGCCTCACTCGGGGAGGCGACGCGGGGGAGAGGGGAAAGGAGGTCGCCTCACTCGGGGAGGCGACGTGGGGGAGAGGGGAAAGGAGGTCAAAGGGTGTCTAACCTGACAAGGACCCAAGTCTTCTCCTTGAAACAGGGGAAGAGACTGACGAGGTTAACACCTGCACTATACCTATGGGAGTGTTGGTTGATGTCCAGTGGACCACGACAAGCTCCTTGGAACATGGTAAGCTCTCCGGTCTAAGCACGGCAATCACCACCGTGTCCCTTTGAATAATCCCACTCCATCTCTTGTCCCTACTACCACTAGCATAGCAGCAGCAGTCTTGGATCCGGTTAATTTGTGATAAAACCTGCATATGATGACAGTGAGATATCATACGACCTTGTCATCTTGTCTCGAACCCGTGACTTTTCCTAAATCACGTGGAAAGTAAACTGAAAAATTCTGGTAAAAATCCCATATATTGTCTGAAACTGAAAGTCGTGTCCTAGCGGCTGCTCTTCTCACCTTGCTAGCTATAGCTGGCGAGCAAAAGAAGCCGGTCCAAGTGCTAATTATGCAGGTGGAGACCGCACTTAGGTAAAAAGTCATCATAATCTCGGTTTCATTTTATCATCTTCCAAATTTATTGGTCAACGATAGGTGCTACAAATATCTACTCCAGCTTCGTGCTCGAGATACCTGCTCACTCATGGCATCACCATGCTGTATGACGTGGGATTGAATGCGTTAAAGAGTTTGCATATAAAGGTCAAACATATTGACTTTCTTGGATTAGCCAAGGCGCATACGTACACCGAAGTGTGCGTCATCTTGAACTACTAGAAGAAGACGCCGAAGCAACGCTCAGATATTTGGGCTGGTTAGGTAGATCGATTTTAGTTTGGTCATCATGGAGTGCTAGTTTATAAGAGTATATCTAGTGGCACCCTCCAAATGGCCCCCAAAGGCCCAATGGAGTCCGGACCCAAAAAAACGGACACAGCGTCACCCCCGAAAGGGCTCCCAAGTTTGGAGGCCCTCTTGGGGTATGCTCTCCGATAGGTGCGGCCCACCCGTTATAGACACAGGACGACACCAGTCGGTTAATGGCGTCGTGGAGGAGGCCGATCCGCCCGCGTTAATGGAGACGCCTGTCCGCAGGCAACGAAGGGACGGGGCGGCGATGCGTCTCCGCACGCGTCGCATTTACGACGACGCCTACTGAGCGCCCAACCTTTTCCGGCTTCCCAAGCGTCGTCGTGGCGGAGACGTGTCGCCGTCATTAACTCCGAGCGACACATGCTCGCCCACCCGGCGCTTCCCGCCCATCGCCACCGCTTCCCGCCTCCGTTTCCCGCATCGACCCTCGACGGCTATAAAGAGGTCCCCGTCGTGCAGCCATTTCACCACACCACCACCGACGCTCGCCGTAGCCCACATCAACACCTTAGCTCACCGTAGCCCACAGCAACACCATGCATCGCCACCTCATGGGCCACCCTCACCGAGGCAGCACGTCGTGCTCACCCCACAGTGCAGGACGCAGCCATTCCGCCGGTTGACGTCGATGAACCAACCTTCGACTGGCGGGCGGAGGTGGCCGATGTGGATGTGGATGAGCAGGAGAGCAGGAGCCGGAGCAGGAGGTGCCGTACCCCGGGCAGGAGTCGCCGCCAGAGCTAGAGGAGGTGCCGCCACCGGAGCAGGAGCAGGAGGTGGTGCCGCCATCGCTGTGGCCAGAACAGGTGGTTGCCGCCAACTCGTTCGCCAGCTGGCGCAACGAGGCATACCGCTAGGGCAGGTTCGGCTTCGAGACGGCTGGTGACGCCGTGGAGGCAGCCATCATCCATGCCTCCCTCCAGAGCGCTGAGCAGGATGAGCGCTGCCGCGTCTTCATGGCCGCCGAGCGGGCGGCGTACCAACAGCTCAACGCCCAGGCAGCGACGGCCGTGCAACAGCAGCTCATCGCCCAGGCGGAGGAGCTCGAGCATGCGGCCTCCCAGTTTCTCGCTGAGCAGGCGGCCCACGGGGAGCTGAACCAGGCGAGGCAGACGAGGGTGGTGGCGCAGCGGGATGCGATGCGCCGGGCGGCGAGTGCGCTCCAGCAGGAGAGGCGTGTGCGCTCACGCTTATTAACCGAGAAGGCACACGGCCGGCCCGAGCGGCGGCGTTTAGTTTAGGTTTTAGTTTTAATTGTAGTTTAAATTTCGTAATATTGTATTGCGTTGTAGTTTAAGTTTGAATCGAAAAATGTGTGGGTTTGAATAAAAAAAATGTAGGAGTTTGAATAAAAAATGTAGGAGTTTGAATAAAAAAATGTATGCCCACAAAGTGTTTCATCATTTGCTCAAATTTTGAATCGGTTTGGGGGGCGGGCCATATTTGAAGGGTGCCGCTGGAGATGCTCTAAAGTACCTCCTCAAAATTTGAAGTTCAATTTAGTCTATGTTGGTGTTTGGGTGGAGAAAGAGACCGCACCTCTGATGCAGGGACGAACCCAAGATGAAATTGAGCCGGTGTCCTCACGTAAGTGATACAGGCTGTTCGCTTTATTTTGGGGTGTCACACAATACATATACATGAAGCATAGTGAAGAAATGTATTTTCTACCCGGTGTTCAGTGACACCTGCTGGCTCTACTTGGGTACGCCCCTACTTTGATGTGTTGTACCCTCTGCACGGAGTGATCACTCGTCATGACAAGGACGGGGATGGCTCTCTCCAGTTGTAGTTGCAGTTACAGGCCTCTCTTTCTTCTTCCTCTCTGCCATTGGGATCTCATCTCTCGGTCTCAAGGTCAGGACCAACCAGCTTCAGTGGGTCGTCTTCCTTCCTGCCTCACCAACAAAAAATAGACTTCTAGCAGCAGTACTAGCTAAAGCTTGGCGATTAAAGATGCACACGGTGGGTAGGACATTGGGTAATTACGTCGCCTCTCCTCCCTTCCCAGTCGCTGAGCTCCGGAGGGACTCGTCTTTTGTTCTTCCTATCTTGTTTTCCCTCCCCCTTGCCCCTCTGGATTTCTTTTTGGTGTTGGGCTTACTTGTGCTGTTGCCCCATCAAACTGTTTTTTCCTTAGGTGTGGGAGTGTGAGTTTGTATGGACTTGCTTGGCATGTTGCTTTATTTATAAAGCGGGGTGAAAGCCTGTTTCGAGACATTGGGTAGTCCAACTGAAAATCATATGCCATTCATTGGCAACCATATCATAAGCAGCATGGTACACCAGACCAAAGACTTGGTACTACATACACACCATTAAGGGCGCGTTTGGTAGCCTGCATGTGATTCTCATCTCCGTGGGGGCAGGTTGCCCAGGGTCTAGTCTGGCCGGGCCACCCTCTCAGCTTGGTTGTGCAAGACGTTTGGTAGCCTGCATGAACTATGGCTGCATCGGCTTCCCGAACTACTCCACTTTTTTTGGTTGCGTGCGAACACATGTTTATGGCTCGGCAGATGCATCGTGTTTGGTTGCCCGCAGTAGCCCCACTAAGGTTACCCAAGTTCAAACCAGTCTTCACCGCATTACAACATACGATCATAGACTGCCATCTAGAATAGCAGGAGCTTCACGATCACCACAAGGAGAACTACGATGACGAAGTCTTTGATCCTGCTAGGTTTGACATCATTGTCCATCTGGGCTATGACCTGATTGGCAAGCATCAGATCGGCCACTGGAATGTTGCCTCCATTCTCATGCTCCACAATGGTGTTCTCTTGATCCAGAAAGTTGGAGTAGCTGTGATGTGCCTCGTCCAGTGTTTCAAACCCTTTGTAGTTGTTGTTGGAGAAGCCGGAGACTTGTTCCTGGCAGGTTCTCCAAGAGTTGTACACTCCAGGATGCCGCCCTCTATACACCACATACCAGTTCATCTATATATGAACACAGAAGCAAGAGCAAAGGTTAATGAAGACACATGAATTCATCGCAAGTAGAGAGCAATTCATAAAACTAGAGCAGCATGCATGATCATTACAAAAGGAGGATCACAATTTCATCCTATCACTATGGTGTTAACCTACCACCACATCAAAAAGTGGGTGTCATCCTAGCACCATCACCATCATACGAGGGGTTAGTATATACCACCTCATCAAAATATACAGGCCATACGAGTAGTTTTTAAGCCCTAGCTAACCCAAAATGTACAACATCATCATCAATTCATCATCATCTTCTTCATGCTGCTGCTGCCACCACCACCTGCACCACGCACATCAGACGTAGTGCTTTGCGAGGAAGGTCCTGAGCCAGAGGGTCCTGTGTTGCTCATGCATGCCGACAAAGTCCACCCTTGTGCCTTGTTGTCGACAAGGTGGCCGAGAGCAACCATGAGTGCCTCCTCAGTGAAGCCGATGGCGTCAATGACATCCTTGTAGAGGTCAGGGTGCATGTCAGTTGGCTTGCTCTCCCTGATGGCCTGGGCGACCTCCTTCACAGCCTCGGTCATGCTCGCGAAGGCCTGGATCTCATCGTCGCCGAGAGCACCCCTCTTCCTCTTCCCTCCAGCTCCTGCTGCTGCAGCTGCAGCTCTAGGATCGCCATTGCCAGCTGCCGGCTTGTCCGGACCATCTAGGACGACGGTCTCGGATTCCTGCGTCTCGCAGAAGTCTGGCTGGGCGCCGAGAGGATCCCCTGACCCCCTAGCAAACTTGCCAGTAGCCAAACCATAGGAGAAGATGATCTGCATCTGTGTGTAGTTCAGAATGGTCTTGTTGAGAAAATCGACGTCATTGGGGTGATCCTAACATTGGAAGGTCAGATTGTTAGTAGATGAGGTTGAAGCTAATGAATAAGGTTTACGAGTTGAGGATGATGTGCCCCTCGTAGTGGTCAGTCTCAAGGATGATCATGTGTGTATCCTCACACCATTGAGCCCTGCTCAAGTCACGGAGTTTGCTCACCTAGAGTCACCGGAGCCTCCACTTCCTCAGGTGGTTGTACACCTTAGTAGAAGTCACCTCAGCCCAAAGTGAACAAACAGAGCCTTCACCACAGTAGTGAGATGGACCTCTTTGAAACCCTTGTTAGTCCTAACCCCAATCTTGATGAGAGCACACATCTGGTTCAGCACAAAGGTGGACATGAATGGAAGCCATTTCATGGTCCTCTTGACCCCTGCCTTCGCCTTGTCTACCTTGGCTTTCACGGCCACATCCAGGGCGCCAAGATAATCTTGCACAACCGCGGTACTAGCCGGATCAACAGGAACTGGCATCTCGGCCTGAGAGTCGTCAACCTATGAAGGGATCTGAGAGTCCCCAATGGGGATCAGGGCCTGACTAAGGTCGTCGATGGAATCCTACATCGATGACGCAAACAACAGCAGCAAAGGTATGAGCAAAAGGAGGCTCTAAATGATCAAAAGAAGTCTCTACAAGATCACATATCCTACACTGCAAAGCACAAAACCATGACCAACTTGTACAATATCCTACACATGCTAAAGATCTAACAGGTGGCACACTGAAAAAGCTCAAAAGCATGGCCAGCTCCTACACATGCTCATAGATCTACAAGGTCCTACACATGCTCAAAGATGTACGTGATGCTACTCATGCTCACAGATCTACAAACTCCTACACATGGTCACAGATCTAGGTATTGAGTCCAGGATTAACGCACAATGGGTTTTGTACTTACATCCATCGGTGCAGACGAGGACGAAGGAGGAGAGGTCGAGGAAGAACAGCAAATCCCGCGCCGCCGACCCGACTAGACTGCGCCGCTTACCTGCTCGCTGACGGTAGGTGAAAGCTTGGATGGGGGGAAATGGTGGTTTGATCTTGGGTGGTGAGCGGAGAGAGTGTAAATAGGGCAGGGTTTCGGCGGGAGGTGACCGAATTTCTCCCGCCCTGTTATTTTGTGTTGATCCAAATTCGTATATACTGATAAAGGCCAACTTGTGACGAGGAGAGCGCAGCGCCCCGAATCGTTTCCGAGTTGGATCGGTATAGATCGTTTCCGAGTTGGACTGCAGCCGACTTAGGGTTTTATGCCACCATATATACCTTTGTAAGTCACCGGTTGGATAAGTCGCACGTTGTAAATCCCCGACGTTTGTAACCTCACCCGATATAGTGAAGTATTGCTGGCTGGCGCCCGTGGTTTTTTCTCCTCCATTGTTGGAGGGGTTTTCCACGTTAAATCTCGTGTCCCCGTTGGTTGATCTTCCGCTTTCTTCATCGTTTCTTTGCTATCGTTTATAACACGCTCCCTTTTTCGCTGTAGTGCGCGGGCTCCCGCCATCTCCATGGTCGCTTCGCACGAGCCCCTACAGACGGAAGAGATTTCGTAGCCGGGGCGAAAGAACGAGCAGGCTCCACGCGCACGGTCGATCTGAGCGTGCCTCTCGGGCCTGGCCCGACGCTGCTTTGATGAGCGTGCTGGCCTGACCCAGAGCTCGCGCAGGCAACCAAACAGCCAACGGTTGTAGCTAGCGGGCCTGGCCTGCCTATCTACAGGCTACCAAGCCCGCCCTAAACTGGCCAACTCTGCAGGCAGGGGGACTGTACCGACATGGAAGCACTCGGTCAGCACTCTCATGTTGGATGCACTGACAGTCAAGCCTGGTGTGCTGAGCTGACTTGAGCTGAACCCATGCATGAACATGAGACAAATTCCATAGCTGGGATGGGAATGCACATGCCATTCCCAATATCATACTCCATGGAGTACATGATACATTCATCATGATCAACAAATCTAAAAACACCACAAACCACATGGCATTTTGCCAATGGAATCTATAAACAACATGAATCATGCATGATCCTACAGTACAACGGAATGGATCAAAACATGGCAAGCCCAAACAAAACAAAATTACAGGGCAGTGCTTCAAGAATGACAATTCAATTTCCTAATCCAGCTAGTAAATTACTCCCCTAACAGTAGTATATGTATGATCGAAAAACCTTGATTTGATGGATCTCACGACCTGTGGTGGCGGATGCATTCCATGATCATCATCCAGATCTTCAGGAAAAAAAATGGCGGCAGTTCTGCTTCAGCCTACTGCTCTGCTCTATCTGCTCTCACGGTCACCCGGCTATCAAGGGTAGTGCTCAAGCTTGTCAATGAACCCACCGTCGCTGTCGCCGGCCAGCCTGCCGGAGCCACGGCCGATCTTGCTTGACAGGGACCCCATGGCCGACGACAACCCTTTGAAGCTGCTGCTCCCCTCGCGTGACCTCCTCGATCGCCTCCGGCTCAGCCGCGGAGACGACACCTTCTCGTCGCCGAGGGTCGCCGCCGCCGCCGCCGGAGCCTTGGCCTTGGTGTCGGCCACGACGAGCCGTGAGATGCAGCTGCGGCAGAATGGGCAGGCCGGTGGCTGCAGCGTGAGCGTGGCCGGGTTGGGCTTGCTGTGGCAACAGAGCGCCAGCGTGCAGGCCGCGCACATCTGGTGCCCGCAGTCTTGCACCTCGATGCTGCACGCCTGCTCGAAGCAGATGCCGCATACCTCCACGCCCTCCTCGTCTTCATCCTCGTCTCCGGCGCCAGCGTCGGACGGCGACAGCGGCGTGGTGTACTTGCTGCTGTCCTTGAGAAGGATCTTCTTCTCGCGCTCCCTGTTGGCCTCCGCGAGCGCGGCCTCGAGGAGCGCCCTGGCGTCGGCCTGCAGCTCTCCGATGAACTTGAGCGGGGACGGCCACACCATGGGCTCCGCCGCCGCCGGGTTCAGCAGCGCTGCGCACGCCCCGTGGCCCCGCTTCAGCGCCACCGCGTACGCGATCCGCCCCGCCGAGTCCCTCTGCACGCGGCTCGCTCCCCACGCCAGCAGCTCCCGGACGCACTCCAGGTGCCCGCCGCGCGCCGCCAGGTGGAGCGACGCGCTCCCAGCGAACCCGTAGGAGCCGGTGGGGGCGGAGACGATGGCGCCGCTCTCGAGCAGCAGGTGGACGCACTCCCGCCGGCCCTTCCTTGCGGCGAGGTGCAGCGGCGTGGCACCTTGCTCGTCCCTCACGTTGACGAAGCGCGCGAAGCCCCAGGAGTCCGCAACCGGCGTGGTGCGCGCGGCGGCGAGGATCGCCCGCAGGCAGTCGGCGTGGCCGTAGTAGGCCGCGTGGTGCAGGCACGTCCTCCCTTGCACCGAATCGAACATCAAAATCTGATCCATCAAAGATTAATCCAAGTCAGGCGAGGAACAAGACGACGGACGGGTCAAAGACTGCTGATTTGATTTTGAGCTCGCTTCTCACATTGGCACCGGCGTGGAGGAGGGCGAGCGCGCAGTCGATCCTGCCGTTTATGGCGGCGAGCATGAGCGGCGTCTGCTTGCTCCGGCTCAGCGTGTCCGGGTGCACCCCGCGGGCGATGAACATGGAGACTGCCGGGAGGCAGCCGTTGGCGGCGGCGACGTGGAGCGCGGTGAGGCGGTCGTAGATGGTGGCGCGGCGGGCGAGGGCCGGGTCGGCGGCGAGGAGGTCTTCCAGGGCGTCCAGGTCGCCCACCTGCGCCGCCCGGAAGAAGTCGTGCTCGTCGCCGTCGCGGCTGCAGCTTAGCCCGTGCCCCATAGCCTTCGCCGCCGGCGACGGCGAGGTCAGAGGTGGGTGGGGGTGGGGGGAAGAAGACGAGCTGCTAGTCTCTGGTTTAGCTTCGGAATTCAGTCTGGTTAAGCCTTTTTATCAGAGCACGAGCTACCTCTCCTCCTAGGATCTTCCTGCCTTGACTTTCACATCCCACTTGGCACTTGGCATATTCTTTCTCTATTAATCTTCTCCCAGTCTCTCTCTCTTGATATTTTCTTCTCCGCGTTTCGACGTTTTTTTTGTTGTTGTTAATGGCATGAACTGATTCCTATTCAATCGCTCCCATTTCATCCCCCCAGGCAGATTCCTAACTACTCCTATTTGTCCTTTTGTAAGTTATCTGAATTTCCTCAAGTTCAAGATATAATTGTTTTTCACGCAACTCAGTGTGTAGTTCAGTGTTGATAATGATCCCGGGAATTGAGGTTGTGGCTTATTCTTAAGGAAAACTACCAGGCTTAGTAAATTGGTGACATAAGAGGTTTGGAATTTTGGTGTACTGCTGAGAAGGTTTTCTACATCTTTTACCTAGATAATAAAACACAGTGTCCGAGTGGTGATCTAGAATTTCAAAAACAAATCAGTCAACTATAAATTCAGATAAAGCTAGTCGATCGATTTCAAAAATAAAAATATATATGAATACAACCACACATTACAAATCACATTTCTATAAGACTAAACAATATAGTCCCTCCGTTCACTAATATAAGGAACTGGACCCCTTTCAATTTTAACTACATACATACTAAAATGAGTAAATCTATGTACAAAATAAGTCTAGAAACATTTGATCAAAAAATTAAAATGATGAGTCCAATGCCTTATATTAGTGAACAGAGGGAGTAGATTAAAAGGGCAAAACAAACGAATTAACTGATTTTACAAAGATAAAACTCATCTCAAAGTAAAACAATCAAATGAATACAATAGGACATAAAAATACAGCAGTTGTATATTTAAGGGATGTGCAAGTGGTGGAGACTAAATTAAATGAATACTAATTCGAAAAAATAGTCAGCTTTTCCAAAATAATTCAGTTGACTGAGATAAAGCAAAACTATATACTCGGCGCCCTTTAACAGGAGTTATACGCAACATAAATGATGAGTTTGTGAATTGCCTTAGCATGACGTTGACCGCATGTCGGCGCCTTTATGTTACACCATACCATTTTTCGTTCATATTTTCATTTTGGTAGACACACATGTTTAACAGAGGCGGAATTATTGGCATTTTAAATTAAGGCGTCATTACTGTGGCTGGGACACGGAAATATGCCCAAGAAAGAGAGACCATGTCCTAGGGTGGGACCCATGCATCTATCGTTTCTCCAATGTAAACCCCCTTTTCAATGCAAAAAAAAAAATCCTTTTGACCAAAAGAAAATGGATGTGATCGATCACGGTGCAAAAGTTTGAATCAAATTTAAATTGGCCGATATGCCGATTAATCGTGAATCGTGTGATGACCGATAAGATTACATTATATCATACGAGTTTATCGCCGCCGATTTGTTAGTCTGACAGTCGAATTAGCTCGAATTTCGCCACATATCGGGTACCTTACCTCGATTTATCGGTCCGACAGCCGGTTCAACGGCCAATACTCTTGTAGAACTGTACGATTAACTCGAATTTTGCCATTTTTGTTGGTTCAAAGGCAAGGAATCACGAAACTTCTGTCAAATACTCCAATGTTAGTTTTGCATAGCATATTTTAGAATGTTTAGAGCTGGAAATTTGAATTTACAAAAAAAATAAAACTAGCCGATAAATAAGTGACTGATACAATCGATTAATCTATAATCCAAGACCGACCGAGCAGTAAACGATAAACGATAACTTAAAAATTGGTTTGATTACATATATTCCTTCATTTCAGGACAGGGGCCGGAATATATTAGATCACTGCATTCTACTACTAGTACCATCTAGGAGAAATAAAATATGCAAAATAGTGGGGTGCCATGGGGGTAGTGGTGCACCCACATCCAATCATTGGATACACTATAGGGAGCACAAGATTGATTCCAATGGAAACGGGAGATTTTGACGGTGTCACACCGAGAGCATGAAAATACATGGAGAGAATTGTTGTGTGCATGCAGGATACATCATTCTCTCTCCTATCCATCTCCTTTACATATTGCTACATGACATGGATAGAATTGTTGCATGGTGGTGGACCGTGTCCTTTAAGAATTTCCATCTCCTTGACAGGGGCGAATCTAGAAAAATTTGGCGATGGGGTCGGCTATTATAGAGCTACGCACATTAAAAAAATGAAGTATTTATACCATGACATCTTTCATACCATAATATAACGCTAAAAGATAATACAATCGACGAAAGTGTTAAATGGTAGAATAGTAATTGCATTAAAAAAACGTGACATACCATTGAGATGGTGTGCTAAATCCACTTCTTTCCAAAATAATAATGAGAAACTGAAGTGGCAACTCGTAAAATATTCCAAGACCTCATTTGTAGCGTCCTCGAGTATGGAGACAATATGAAAAACATGTTATACTCACAAAAATTGGATGTAAATAATTAAAGGCGAGAGAAGTATTGATAATATAATACAAACATTTGATTTGACCCACTCACACAATTTACAATTTTTCTGTTAGATTTTTCACTTTCTAAAAGCAATCAATCACGACATCCTTACAGGTTCCTACATCAAAATATGATCATTTTCTTCCCAACACAAATTGCTCCATTACCTAAAAAATACTCCCTCCATTTTTGTATACAAGGTCACTATCCAATATTTCAGATACCAACAAAAGTAATCCAACTAATAAATATCATAATTAATTGTGTGAAAAATCTCTCATGTTTCGAGCTAATTAAGCATGTTGCATGTGATGCTTCTTTCTCTATGGATGCATGCAACATTCACATTAATTAGCACCATATTGCAATCTAAAACTTATTTAATACATCTTGAGAAGAGATAGTGGCCTTATATAGAAGCAAAAATGTACTCCCTCCGTTCTAAATTAGATGACTTCCATTTGTACAAATATGGATGTATCTATACTTGTAATATGTCTAAATACATCCGTATGTAGACAAATGAAAGTCATCTGATTTGGAATGGAGTGAGTATATTTGATAGTGGCTTTGTATGAACAACAGAGGGAATATACATTTTTAGACTTTGGTGTTCAGGGATGACTTGATTGCTAGACTAGAGGGGATTGCAAAAGCAACTGGTTGCATGCGCTGATGCGCCTGATGCGAGTTTAGACTGTCCAAAATTTGTGAATTATCCATTACCTGAACTAGAACTGCGAAATCTCCGGTTTCAATCTCCTGCCGACTTGCAACTGATTTCCAGCGGCGCCCTCCCAACTTCACAGCATCAAATCGCTAAGTCCGGGGCTCCAGCCGTGCGGGCGGCGCGGCCGCCACTCACGTAAGAACAATCGAGAGATGAGAGGAAATTAGGGATCGTGGACTCGTGGTGGTCTCGTACGGGCCCCTGGTCAATTGGTCATGTACGTGAGAAAACGATCGAACTGACCAGGGCTGAGCATGGGCCATGGGCCATTATTATGAATTTTATTTCTTATTTACTCAAGTCCATTAACTGTGATTGTGGGGCCTAGCTAGCTAGATGGGGTCAGACTGGATTTTTGGCTGGGGTCAGATACGAATTTTCTGTAGGCTTCTTCGTTGCTATCAGCGATCCATTGGGGTCAGCTGAACCCAACCCTTGTACGGGAGATTCGCCCCTGCTCCTTGAGGTGTACATGGATATAGAATTGTTGCGTGTGGTGGTAGACCGTACCAGTATTTGCTTGCTTACTCTGAACTTTTCTGTCTCCCTGTTAAATATTTTAATTTTACATTTATTTAGTTGGACTGATTCCTACAAAACTCGGTTAAAATTCACGTGGAACCATCTGTACCTAATGTTAATAACCCACTACTTTGCTGACTGAAAATGTAGACCCTCCCAACCTGAAAAGATTGGGTACGAAGCTTCTCTAAGAGACTGTCACTGTCACAATTTGGACGAACTCAGAACTATGTGTTTTCATGGGTTTTTATGTTCCGGCCGTCCGTACTATTGAACTTTAGTTAAGTTGTACTGCCTCTTTTCCGTACACTGCTTTCACGCAATGCATTCAGGTTTTCACCACTAGAATTGTGTAATGGGTGTGGTGGAATTGTGTAATGGGTGTGGACGGCAACCCATGCATGAGACAAGAAAATAGATGGAACCTGTCCTGCTGTTGCATGCACAAATGGTTTTGCCAAGCATGGATTCATCAAGGTAGCACATGATTGCTTTATCTAACGGTGAGCACCCTATACACCACTACCCCACATGGCACCAAGTCCGCGTCAAATAAAATATTACATGTAAGAATATAGACTCTTCCCAGATGGGACTATGTGAAATTTGTTATTTTTATTCCAACGGGTGATAAGCACTTTCGACTACTTAATTACTACTCTCGTTCCTTAATAATTAACTATTCACATGTTGACTAGAGGCAAATTGAAATGGGTGAACAAATTTACTATAACATGTTTATATACTTATCGATACATATGAATCTGAAAAAACTTTAAAATATTTTACATTTAGAAACGGAGTGAGTACTATTTTTTTTGAGCTAGTGCGCATCAATAATTACCATGCCATGTGCCCATAGAGCTACTTAGCGGCCATATTGCACCGGCGACAAACCTTTGTCGAAATTTGGCCTAGTTCAAATGTCTTTGTCTTTATCTTGTGACCGGCGACAACATTTTACACTCTGATCTTTCTAAGGCTTCGCTGCGAGAAGCAATTGTTGTCGGCTTTTTTTTTTAGTTTTTGCGGAAAAAGGCTAAGGCATGTATTATCGGAAACCAGCGTTTACAAGAATACCCTTATAAGAAGAAGAAATATGACACAAGTCCTTAATAAAATCAGCATCATCTTCCTTCTGCATCCCTCGATGGCCCGCCGCTAGCAAAACACGATGGCACCTCTATACCTCTGGCGTAACAAAACTTGTGTCGGAGAAAGTTTGAAAAAACCCAAGGCGCTTGTAGAAGCAGGAAGTCGTCGGCATATATCAGAAGATGCCGGTGACCACGATCTCGAGAGATCGCCCTTCTGAAGAAGCTAGTCTGAGGTGAGCCAAGAGATAATCCCAACTCCGGCCAGACATAGATGTGGGACACAAAACTCACAAGTTTTTCGACGAAGCCGTACCCGGCAGAGCTTGGTGGAGGCGGAACTTGAGGACACCAATACGCTGCGACATCATCCCCTCCACAGAATGTTGCCGCCATAGACATACACTTATGACGCCGGACTGAACGAATCCAAACTCTAGCCCATCGACACTCCGGTGAAATACATCGACCAGGGGCGAGCTGAAGGATCTTTATTCTCATCACCACCGATACCCCCTCACCGGAGACGAAAAACTCGAAAACCTTATGAGATCGGACACACCGATCCCGGGTTCCCCCACTTTCCTGCCGCCGTAACCGCTGGCGAAGGATAGGGGAACCAGCCACCGCCCGAGGGAGCACTGATCGCCTCCTGCTGAAACCCTAAAAAAACTGTTTGGGACATGCATACTTTTTTTTTTTGCGAAAGACGTGCATACTTTAATTGCGGTCACCTTTTGCTACTAAATATTTTGATTTCCTGTCGTAAGTGTTCATTCGTCGTTTTTTTTGGCTACGAGATGAATCTCTCTCCCTCAAAGTGGCCGATCAGACTGGGTGTTGACACCGCGTACGAAAAAAGTTATATGAGCTTAATTATACAAGTCACCTAATACGTGCATGCATATGGTTGGAGCCGAACACTACTAATTAAGCATCGATCTCAGGCGTGTCGGTGCATGTACGTCTGGCTTTATTATGCGCGCGCTATATAGTTCAGCAAACCCAACTGAAAATGGACGTACCTACTGCATCTGGATGTCGACGGCGCACGCGGCTCCTCTTCTAAACAATATCGCTACCTAATTACTCCCTCGGTTGCTAAATATTGTTTCAGCTTTTTTCAGATTCATATTTTTAAGTGGGTATGTTTATCTATTTCGGTCTGTATCTAGACCATATTTAGAATACTTGATCCGATCCATAATAAGTGTCGGAGTTTCGAACTAACCCAATTTAAAACTGCGACACTTATTTTACATCAGCGGGAGAACCTAAAACATCTTATATTTAGACACAGGGAATAGTAGACAAGTGAAACAGCAGACTCGAGTAAAGCCCTGCTTTAACTTAATAAAGCCACCACCGAACGAAGTCATACAAGGTTTTAGGTTACAATACCAAAAATAAAGATAACAGCCTGCTGTTATTGTTGCAAGTAAAACTTTGGTAGTTGCATTTGTTATTGTTGGCTTGTCATTGCTTAATTTAACCCTACGTACGAGTACCTTAGATCTCCTTTTTTTTCTTGTAAAAGAAAATTTGAAGCTGGGAATTAAGAATATGCTAGCTAGCGGTACTGCTTAACCAGTATTTTCACGAGCTTGATTAACCATGCACAGCTGATCTAACACCCCTAACAAACGGGCTAAAAATATCTCAGCATCATAATCCCTGAACCAGACACGATCAAACATGCATTAATTTCTTAGTTACCAAACGGTAAGATCATCTACTCCATCGGTTCCAAATTAGTTTATACGAATTTTTCCAGATGTATCTACCCAGTAAAATACATCTGTATATAGATAAATCAACGTCAACTAATTTGTTATGGGTAGGAGTATATTGATGACATGTCATGTGGACGTCAAGCATCCTTTTTTCAATGATACACCCCGAAAGGTGCATCGAGTTTCATAGAAGAAGGGCCAAGAGGCCGCTACAACGCCAAGAAGGCTACACGATACAAACAACACCACACGGTTTACAACACAACCCACATCAATCGACAAGAACTCGCCTTGCACCGTCTTGAGGAGACGATACACCGAGCTACTAGGCCACGTCACGATCGAAGAAGGGAACTCCAGGAGGTCGACGCCAACTCCAAAAATGGCACAAAGCCAACGCAACCACCCACCCATAAGCGCCTAAGGGTCGGCGAGTGAGTGGCGGGACCGAACAGAACCGGAGGAGGCGCGGCCGAGAAGTTCCAGCGATGGTGAATATAGCGCCCCGGTAGCCCACGCTCTGAGCGGCGGCCGCCTTCGACTCCAATTGGCGCACCGAGGACACCCCGAACCACCTAGGCGACACCTCAAAGAAGGGAACGACGCAGCCGCGCCGCCGCCATCCAATCGGAGGACCGATCAAGGGTTTCCCCCGGTGCTCGAGGTTGGGAAGCACGAGCAGCACCATGACGACGCCTCCAAGGAGGTGATGCCGCCCACGGGCGTCGCCATCGTCAGCTTCATGCAGGGATTTCGCCCCGGCCTGCCGTCGACCCCAAAGCACCTCGAAAATGCACCGCAAGGAGTCGCCTTTGGCTGCACCACCGCCGTAGAAGCGAGCTCGGACTGCCGACCGAGGCGGGATGCGCCGAACACCGTGTCCCACCACATCCACCTTTGAAACGGGGGATGGACGGTGAGGATCCAGCCCACCGCCGCCTGGCCGGCAGCCGGCACCGCCACGGTGCCCAGCCGCCGACGCCCTCATGCGCATCAACGCGACCCTGTAGCCACGGACAAGAGCTGCATGCCCTCCCAGGCCAATCTGGGCCGCAGTGGGCCCTTAGCTCCCGGCCTCCGCCGCGGGGGCGCCTCGGTCGCGGAGTAGACCGCGCCTCCACCATCGCCGTCGAGCACGTGGACGTCGTCGGGATACCGCAGCCCCTCGCCACCGAGCTGCCGCCACGCCACGTGCCGCCGCCGCCGCCAGGGAGAGCGCCTCCACCACGCGAGGGAGAAGGCCCGTCGCCGCCGCCCGGGATTTACCCGGCGAGACCTCTGGAGGCGGCGGGAGGGAGAGGGATGGCGAGGGGAGGGCCTCTAGGCCGGCGGCACGGTCACCCCCCGTGTCGCCTAGGGTTGGTGACGCGGGTTAGGCTGAAATTCATATGAGACGTCTCAAGCATCCCTTATGTTCCATCCGATCAAGAACGAACACAAGTATTGGTGACATGTTTCTTCATGACATGCCTAGCTCTAGCTAATTAGCTAGGTCGCACGAAGAAACAAAGTAGCGCGTCAACATCGAAATCTCTATCAAGAAATAATGCATTTAAGTATGGTTTGTTGACTGCCCTTTATTAATATAGTAGAGATTAATATTAATAATACAAGGATCGTTGACGGAAGGTTTCCTGGAAACTTAGCAGCGCCGCCGCCACCACCTCCACCTCCACCATAGATCGGTTCCCCCTCCTCCGGCCGGCCTCGCCGGTGTCACGAGGGGTGGGGAACCCGATCTATGGTTGGAGTTCTTAATAAAAAGTAGTGTTTTCAATAGATTTGATTAGGGTTTTGGTGTCGTCTTCTTCATAATGGAGTTTTCATCATCTACAATAAGCAATCTTCGGTTCTTACTTCGACGACGAGATCTTCTTCCCGACGTCAATGGTGGTGCTGTAAGATTAAATTTGTCTAGGTTTGGTCCTTCAGATCTTGCTTCGCCGGATCGATTTTGGATCTTTTCTTATGATTGCCGCGAGGATTGTCCTCGCAATATTTGTCCCGGCTGCTACATACTCGACAATGGTGATTCATACTCTCGGCTTCCAGCGACGTCGACCAAGCTGTCTGGTTGTTATTCCTTGAAATATTGGTGTTGGTACTCTTACCGATGTTGGTTGATTAACTTAATAACTGCGTGCGTGCACGTAACCTTGGCATTGCGGCACAAAATTATGGGAGAACCCTCGTTGGTATTCGCAGGTCTGGGATTGGTATCTTTGTCGTTCAACGACTGCCTTCAGAAAAGTTCAAGATTGTGTCATGGAAGAAGAAAGAGTTTGAAGATTTGATTTTTTCTTTTAGATTTTATTTTGTAATCGCTGTAGTCAGCTCATGTATCTCTACCATGTACTATTTGCTACTATAATATATAATATATGGTATTAATTGTCAAAAAAAAGTATGGTTTGTCGAATTATTTCCCCACTGCCTTAGCTAGCTCTGCTTCCCATACTAGCTACTCCCTCCGTTCCAAATTAGATGACTTCCATTTATCCACATGTGGATGTATCTAGACATATTACATGTATAAGTACATTCACATGTGGATGAATGAAAAGTCATCTAATTTAAAACGGAGGGAGTACTACAGTACCTCGTGGTGGGCTGCCATTTTCGACTTTTCGTCCATATAGTTTTGACCTATTTATTACCTATACCGGATTCTGCCGAATCCCGAGTGTCCGAGACACTCACGTTGGGCTCGATTGGAATGTCGTTCAACTTTACTATAAAAAAATATTACCACCGTGTACCGTATCCTCTCCATATTTTTACGGAACCAGGGCCGCGTAATTTTATACTGCTATATTTCGCTAAAAAAAAACGACTATCCAAGTGCGGTAGTAGGCTATATAATACACTCGGCGTAGCGAATCCTGAGTGCCACAATTGACGCATTATTGCTCGGTATCTATGAGTTTACCGAGTATCCTTCACTTAGCACTCAACAAGTACCAAAAAATGGGGAGAGGCTTTTTGACTCCCGGGTGCATAGGTACTGATATATATTTCAAAATTAAAAAATATGAAAACATTTCAAAAAAAATCTGAAAATAATTGGACACAAAGATATACAAATGTTGAACATTCTTGCAAAATTTCGGAAGGAAATAACATTTGCTGCGCTCTGTGTAAAAAAGGCAAAATCTGTACTTTGAAAAATGTATTTTTAGATCTCATTTCGGCCACAGATTTTGTCTTTTTTGCACAGACCACATAAAGTGTCATTTCCTTCCGAAAATTGCACGGATATTGAAAATTTGCATATGTTTATGCCCAAATTTTCTCAGATTTTTGTGAAGTGTTTTCATATTTTTTCAATTTTGAAAACTATAACAGGCGCATATGCACTCGGGTGCCAAAGTGAATTTCTGCAAAAAATGTGCCAAAGACGGTCATTTTGATGTTGCTGCCTTGTTTGCGGAGTGCTCGAGCATTCAACAAACAACAAGCCACACTCGGCAACGCGACAATGTGAATGCCTCCCTCAGGTGTGCCACATGGCCACTATATGCCGAGCGTATACGCTCTGCATGCAGCCCAAAGGTATGATGAGTGTATACACTCTGATACACCAGCCACGTGGCACGTCATGTGAGCTCCTAGGGAAAGTATATGTACAGGCTTACAACTGACATGCAACGGTAAGTGGGATATGTCATATGAACATGACAACCCAAAAAGAGATCAAATCTTTACGAGAGTTAGGCTAGTAATCTCGATGTGGGGGGTTTCACACTATAATTTAAGAGGGATAGTCATGCTTGTTAAGTGAGTGCCACTTCACATTTGTGTCTATATTGGTTTTTCCTCTATGCCCCGCCATTAAATACACACATTATGACCCCATGCAAGAGGGGAATAGTTTTCGATCCTTCACGCGATTTCAAGCGAAAACTTCTTCCCCCTAACTTTCCATTGGAAGTGGTATTTAGTTTGGCGTTACTCTCTATTTATGTTATGATAGGTCATAGGAACATGAACCACCCAAAATAGGCCCCAATCCTTCAAGAACCGAGCCAAGCCAGTGGCCTGAACGTGGGAGTTTTGAATATAAGTTGAGAACCTTCCTATGAGCTAGTCTAGCTTGCGAAATTCCACTTCAGATTCAGGTATCGACTTTTGCTTTCTACAACACCATTATATATTAGGACCCCATGCCAGAGGGGATGTTTTCGACCTTTGTTCATGCAGTTTTAGGCGAAACCCTATTCTGTGGGGCCATCTACCCCTAAATTTTCTTCGGAAATGGTATTCCATGTGATTTTACTCTTTGTTTGTGTTATGACAGGTCAATTGGAAGATATGCTGTTGTTTGATTATTGATCCAGTCTATATGGTGCTAAAAGAGGAAACTAATGTGAGATGATTACACGTCTTGATTTGGAGGTTAGTTAGGTTAAACATCTTGGTGGCAACTGCTGTGCGTCTGCCTAGTGTAGTGGTCGATTGATCGAGTTCGGTAAGTAGGTGTGTGTCAGGGATATAGCTAGATCTTTCTCAAACACGTTTCTTGATCTTCTTGGCACCTAAAACAATTAAGGTGCTATCACTAGCTAGTTGCCACATCGATTGCTAGAATTTACTTTGGGCCTCAGGTGCAGGTGTAAATAATGACAAATTGATATTCCAAAAACAAATGACAAATTGATTGATTATGGTATCACCGGGCACACGTGTACATGACTATCTAGTTAGAACAAGATTGATGCATATCTCGATCGATGACCGTGAGTAGATAGCTGCGTAAGAAACTAGATTATGTTGATACGTACTCCGTTCTATAGTAGTTGTGTGGCCGATTTAGTGTAAATTTCTATTAAATCAGCGACAACTAATATGAAACGGAGAAAATACTTCGGGTCAAAGGTGATACAATACAAATGTTAGAAGATGAATAATTTGTCATGCCCTATTGTGCAACGTCGTTATTCGCAGCTGCCTCCATATCTCGTCTTGTATCTATAGCTAGTTAGCTAAAACGATATCCCGATCGATCATCTACCAAGTCGCAACTTGCAAGACATGGAGCAACAAATTAATTGACCTAATTATTATCTTAATTATATTTAGCTAGCGCCGTCCTATGAGGTGCGAGTTGCGTGACAGGTCAAATCATCCGTTGGTCGACATGTACTCCGAAAATGACTAAGACTAGCCACAATGGGAATATCATAACTAGTATCATGCATGCGATGTTGGCAAAAATCTGACGTTGCATAGTAATTAATAAAGAAAGAGGGATGGTGGTGTATCATAGCACGTAAAATAAGATATTTTAATAGCAAGTTAATCGTGTACACATATTTGTATTGAGATACTACAAACAAATAAATAAGATGTGACTATGATACTACTATACGATACTATACATTGTAGGGGTAGTATCATGGACATGATGTTTTGACTCACGGGTGCAGATGAACCCGTTGTGCAAAATGCATTTTTAACGCATTTCGAAATGTTAAAAAATTTCAAACAAAAATTTCGGGTGTTCATATGAAAAATGTCTATCCGTACAAAAAAGTTTCGCATCGAAAAGACATTTTGTGTGACCGGTATAAAAAAGAGAAAAAAATGTTACGTGCAGAGGCATTTTTGAACACCGGAGATTTGTCTTTTTTACACCGGCCGCACAAAATGTCTTTTCATCCCTTTTTTTTGTACGAACATAGAATGTTCATGTGTACACTCGAAATTTTTGTTTGAAATTTTTTGACATTTTAAAATTCGTTTTTTGGGTAGTGGGTGTAGATGCACCTATGAGCCGAAGTGGATTTCCCTAGTATCATAGTCTAAGTTGGATCAGGCGACGAATCATCCAAAAATGACATGGCATGTAATGCAACATAATATAAACAAGGTGGTTAAACAAAGATATTTATAATTAACACCCTAAATCATTGCCGGAGTTGAGGACGGTCACGACGGGTCTCCATGGATGCCCCCGCGGTGACTGTCCACTCCTGGGCCATCATCGCATGACATGCAAAGGGACAACTGTGAAGGAAAAGAGGTGATACTGATAAATTCCGTGTCGTCGCTCTAGCTTGGCACTGCATTGCAAGATCTTAAAAACATAGAAATCGAAAAAACACAAAATTGAGATGTTAATTGAAGTGGATTCCTGTGGGACCCCCAGACTAGCAGTCCAGGAACACCAGTATGCATACATTTACGATCCCATGATCAGTCATCGTGAACAACATACTCGAGTTGGCATTGCAGATCACAACATCCATTACACGGATTTAATTAAGTCTTACATAGACGGTCACATGAACAAGTCTCACATAGCTGCCACGCAGGGCAGGAATAACACAACACATCGGAAGTCTAAGCAAAACGCGATAGAGCCCATGTCAACGCCTTAAAACCTACAGGCTGCTGACCGGGAGACGTCCTAGTTCGAGTAGTCGTCGATGAAGTCTTCTTCTTCGGCAGCCTCCTCCTGAAGCTCCTCAGGGTAGTATTAGTCTGGCTAGGACAATAGCCAGGGACGAAACCAATATGAGTACGTTTGAATGTACTCACAAGATCTACCCAAAAACAAGCTAATAGATGCAAGAATGCTTTGAGGATGTGGTAGGTAGGCTATAGTTAGGGTTCACTACCCATGGTGGATGGAAGATTCACCATGGTTGCTTAACATCTCTATATCTTTATTGAAAAAGATACTTCAAAAGATATATATATATATGTTTATCTCTCGTAGATAACGAGTATCATCGAGGTTTTAGTAAAACTCTTCCAGAAATAGTTTTCTTTGCAGAACTTCTTGGACTAAGTCCCCTCCGAAAGTCTTTCTCCTTTCAACCACTGTACCTCCAAGGTACGATCATTCCGGTACTTCCAAGTACTCACTTTCTTTCTAAACACACACTTTATTTTTAAAAAAATTCGACACAATGCTAGCAACATGGCCTTTCAACTGTCCATGACCGTGGACGCGGCTATTCGAATAGTTTCGACTCTGCAGAGTGTGTACACTTTCACCACAAGATTAGGCGCACATCCGCCATGAATTAACCACGGACTGTCCTGGACAGCTTGCACACATCAGATGACCAATCCTAACGTCCACTATGTCTATGCTAGTATATGACTACCTCTTCAGTGGGTTTGTTCTCCCCGGCACCGAGTGAGTTGGCCGTATCGATACGGTTATCCCCAAACATCACACCGCCATGGCAGGAGACCCAACTGTTGCCACCGGGGGGTAAACTTAATCCCCCTCTTTGTATGTCCCGTTTCACTCTCCTGGCGACATTTCGTTTCGAGGGACTCTAACCCTTAAAGCTACTTGAGGTAATAATCACATACTAATACAAACAAGCTTCAATTAAGCCCCGTGCCCTTTTTGGGGTAATGTGGTTGTACGGTAAGGCTGTCCAGCGAAGACTAGGGTATGTGTCATTTTTAGAAAAACACTTTTCCACCATTCATCCGTATCCATACCACCTCTTGGGCAAAGGTCCCACCTTCCCAATGGTTTCTCATAAATCATCTTGTTTTTCCAAAAACAACACAAGGGTGCCCATCCTAGAATTTTCATCTTTCTTAAAACTAGTAGATAGGTGTGTGGTAGGGTATCCTATAATTTTTTCTACGGTCTGGAATATATATCCATAATATTTGGGTATCTATAAGCAGGTATATAATGCACTAAAATACATATAGCAGTAGGTAAAAACAAAATAGGTAAATAAGTTGCAAACTTTTGAGATGGCTTGCCTTGCTCAGTGGTTTGTCCCTGGTTCTGATGATCAATACAATCTCCACAAAAACCCTCATCTGATAATTCCTCCTCGTGATTTTCTATCGTCGCAAAAATGAAAAGAACACAATCAATCATACATCAAGGCACACAAAAAGGAATTATCAAGCAATACTAACAAGCAACAAACAAGATACAAGGTTAATATTATCACACAAGTTTGATCATCACAACACTATTCATTTTTATCCAATTAGGGGTTAAAGTAGGGATTAAGCCACTTTTAGGGTTTACTACTAACATGCAAGGCTAAGCACTATAAACAAACCTAAACAACCAGTAGCTAAAACTTAGCTAAAAAGATTATTTAGCTTATCTTAATTATCAAGCAACACAAGCATGGTTGATCAATTAATTAAAATCTTCTAACAACACTTAACCACACTTGCTAACCTCAAAACAAGTCTAACACAAGCCACTAACAGTACTAACATATACTAACATGCTAAACAACAACATAATGCAAGCAACAGTACCAAAACAATCATTAACAAACACA
Source organism: Poa pratensis (assembly GCA_947311845.1). Taxonomy (NCBI): domain Eukaryota; kingdom Viridiplantae; phylum Streptophyta; class Magnoliopsida; order Poales; family Poaceae; genus Poa; species Poa pratensis. Next base: position 46,418,114 of record CAMZMU010000027.1, on the reverse strand, counting down.
AAACACAATTTTATAAACAAGGTAATTAAATTCTTTTCCTTTTATTAGAGGCAGAAACAACACTTTTTACTTTTTTATTACACCTAGGGAGTTCTGTTAGTCAAACAATCAAGCAAACTTATTTATGTTCTCTGTTACTATTAGAAACTACTTCAATTGAGTTTGGTCCAAAATTTTATTCACAGAAATTATTAAAAATGCACAAAGTGCTCACTGGCATAATCTAAACATGCATTTAACTTTTGTTGTAGGCATCCAAATCACATGAGGCAAATTTCTAGTGAAAGCTACTGTCAAGAGCTTTCCAAAACATTTGGATTCACAATTTTTAGATCAATACAACTTAAGTTATGCACAAAACATTGATTCTGACCAGTGACATAACAGCATTTTTCAAGGACATATAAATTAATATTTTTCAGATCTGCAAGTTGGACATGATTCTAAACTCATTGCTTTACCACTGTCATTTTTGGTTTGCACATATTTCAAGTTTAACCATTTTATTTCGATTTAAACTAACAGACCAGAAACTGCTATTTACAGAAAAGAATAAATCTACAGAAAAAATGAGTTGGGCCAGATCTGCTACTGTGCGCAGCCCAGCAGCAGGAAACGAACGGGTACGCGGCCCATTCACTTAAACGAACGGGTACGCGGCCGTCGGATGCGAGATGGACGGCTCAGATGAGCCGCGCATCGTCGACCAGCTCGAACTCGGGCAAAACCCTAGCAATGGCGGGTTCCGAGCCTGGGAGATGGCGGTGACGCGATAGCTCACCTAGGGGCGGTGAAAAAGGACGGCGAAGGTGGGAGAGGGGTGCGGGTGGATGTCGAGGCCGAGAGGTGAAGCAGAACTTGACGGCGATGCCGGGTTCGTCGAGGTAGCCGTGCTCGCGTGCTCGGGTCCCGGACGGCGTCGTCGACCTGAGAGCACAAGAGCACGAACGGGGTTGTCAACGAGGTGTTCCAGGAGCAGGGCTAGCATCGAGGCCAAGAATGGCGGAAGAAGAGGCAAGGAAACGTCGGCAACCTCCTCTGCAATCTTGCGGTGGCCGACGGGAGAGCACGCCGTTCCCGGTGCACAGAGAGCAAGAGAGGTGGAGCAAGCGAGAGAGAGTGGAGAGGTAGGGGCAGAGGAGTGGAATGGCGAGCTGGGGAGCGTTGGGGTGGGATTTATCCCGGGTTTTGCAACGGGAAGGAGGGGTGCAGACCCGGAGTGGCCTTGCTGCTCTCCCGTTGGCCAGGGAGGGCGGTATCGATGCCGTCTGCGCGCTCTGTCGCGAGGGAGAGAGGGTGGCGTCGAGGGGGAGTGGAATCGAGGGCGGGAGAGGGCAGAGAGGGGGAATCATAGCGCTGCCCGTTCGCCGATTGGCCACGGTGGATACGCGCTCGATTTCTTCTCTTCGGCGTGCCCAGGTTTTCGGGGAGAGGTGCAGGGGTGGTGTGGTGTTCATTTGACACAGCGAACACGACCGTGGCAGTGTGTGTGCTGTGTTGCGTGTGTGGTGCTCACGGTGGGCGTCGGCTCGGCGTGGTCGTGCATGCCCATCTGGCACGACACAAGTGCACACAATGCACTAGGGTAGGTAGCTGGGCAATGGGGTAGGGCTAGGTGGGTTTTGGGGTGTGTACAAACCAAAATTTGAACAAAATCAAATTTGGCCGAAAGTGACAGTTTCAGAAAATTCAGTTTCAGACTTGGTGAAATTTGCCAAGTCACTGAATTCTGTTAACAAGTAGCCTCCTAAACCAGATGGAATAAAGTCCTTAGGCAATTCCAATTTGGGTTAAATGATTTTTATAAATCAGTACTCACCAGAAACATGGATGGCAAACAAGAAATTAATCCAGAAAAGAATTCTAGCCAGGAGAATTAATTGGAGAAAAATGGTATGTTATTACTGTTTTTCTGTCCTGATATTTCATAGCAAGTTGAGAGCATGATTTAATTATCATAAGCAATCCCAACATGAAAAATCTTGGCTTTACTGTGAAGTACAAACATAATAATTCAATGCCATGGAAAAAGTCAGAATTAAAGACCATCATTAGTCCATTAATTAAGACTCCAGAAACAGTAATCTAGAAAGGGTTTTCTAGGGTTTTAACCTAGGGTTTTGGATTTTGAGAATTTTTGCTTAAGTGTTGAGTTTAATTTTGTTTTGGTTCACTTTTAAAACAAGCAAACAAGTCATACCTAAGTCACTAATTAACAAGAGCACAAAATCAATCAAGAAGTAAATCACAACAACAAACAAAACATCACTTTTAGGAAAAGTTTTTGTTGGTTCCAATTTTTAGCTATTTAGAAAAATGTTAAGAGAGACTTACCAAATTTTGGGCTGTGACAATTCCCACATGAATTTTGCAATTGTGTTGTTAAATTGTGCACATGAATTAAACACGGGAATTTTTGGGAATTGATGAGAGAGATAAAGTGAAAGTGCATTGGATGTCTCAAAAAGATAACACATGTTATATTGTCACCGTGAAAGCACCAAGTGCGCCTCGCTGACGGAAAACAAAAACAATCTCTAGAAACTGGAGAGATCAAGCATCTATGGATCATCGATCATCACAGTTTGCATGGATGCTGCATTTCACAATTAAGCACGTTTTGATCATGTAGAGAGGAGGACAAGAGTAGAGATTTCTTACACCCGAGCCACGGTGCTCCCGCTATTTAAAAAAATGAAAAATATATTTAAAAGTTCCAAAAAAATGCAAAGAATAATGAATGTTCTCGATGATGTATCCCATAGACGTGCAACCTCACAATGCGAAATATTTTGTATTTTGACCTACATAAAAATGACAAATATACAGATGTGGGTATAGCTAACAATGCATAGTTTCAAATCTCTATTTTTTGTCATTTTTGTGTAGCCTATAATATAAAGAGTTTTGCATTTACATTTTGCACGCTTGTAATTTAAATCATTGAGAACATGCATGATTTTTCGAAAGTTTTAAATATAGTTTTGAATTTTTAATAGACATATCACTGGAGCTCGGGAGGCAAAACCACTTTCCTGGAGGACAAGTCTGATGGCAGTAGTATCCTTGTCCAGCAGGACGCATCTCTGGGGCCGTCTCATCGTTATCCGGGAACATCCATCATAGAAACATCAAACATGCATGGACCCCTAACAAAAGTCAGGATAACAAATCATCGATCCATAACAAGCTAATCATCCATTTTCATCACTGCACCTTCATTGGTAGGTTAGAGTACACATACTCAAAAGGATCATTGTCCATAGAGTCCGAGGAGAATGAATCATCTGATTCATCCAGGCAGATGCCATCATCGTCATCACCTGCGATGAAATGTTGAGTTATAGTCCACTCATAAGCAATACTCATAGATATTGATAGGCGTGCAGTAATACCTTCACCGTCAAATAAGCAATATTCATCATCCATGAGGTCCGCAGGGTGGGGATTATCCTCCATGAGCCTGCTAAGCATCGCCTCCATTTCACCTTTGTCATATTTGAGTTGGTAAGTGATCATCATTACTACTAAGGTCTGTACATAAGAAGATGTGGAATACTGGAGTGTTACCGTCAGTCCCGATGGTGTAGTCTTGCGTGCTCGGAGAAGCAGAGTCGGGGTGCGAAGGTGTGGCAGGCGTCGCGAAGCGAGCATTTGACCGTTGTTGTTGTGCATGCCTCTCACCGCGTGGTACGGCTTGCCTACTTGCTCTTAGTATTGCACTATTCTCTCGTCTCTCTTCTGTTGCAACAAATTCTTTATAAGCTCGCTCTCGTGACCTTCGCTGAGCTCTGGTCTCTGGCCTCTGCTAAATGGTATCGCCCAAGGTCCTGGTAAGGTATTCACCTGCATCATTATTGCGGCATCGGTAAGTAAAGTAAGTAACCGATGAGTTTGTAGAAACAAAGTGGAGTAAAAATGAGATAAGTACCGTCGCTTTGTAAGCTGTAGTTACGCATGCTTGCCGCGGGTGAGCCGTGAGGTGAAGCGGCAGGTGATGTGTCTGCACTAAATATTGGACATGGCATTGTAATGGATGCAGCGCACGGGGTCTTCCGCCTAGTCTCGTAGCTTGCCCTGCGCCTCGCTAGAAGCTGTTGCTCCTCCTCGGTTGTTAGGCTATTTCGGATTGACCTTCGTTCCGCGGACCTTTGTTCTCTCTGCTCATGTGTTAACATATCTCGTTGTTTCCTATCTCATTCCCGTCTAACTTGATTTTTATGGGCGTGTATATCAGCCACTTGCTTGACTGTCATGTTATTTGTCCGACATTGCTTCTTTTTCTGATATGATGCTCGTCTCCGTGCGTTTATCGCATCCCTCTGTTCTGGAGTTAATTTATTTCTGCGTTCTCTATCACGTTGCCGTTTAACTTGATTCCTATCAACATTGGCTATGTCTTTTGTTGGAGGTTCTTCTGTTGTCGGATCTGCGTAGTCACAATCATTTTCTGCATGTTTAAAAAGAACACAAAAGTCAGCTGACAATTGATATGCTAACATATAGAGCACTGATAGCATGTGTTGCCATACAAAAAATTGTGAGTACGGTGCATACCATTTGTATTTTCTGCATGTTCCGTGGCACCAGCATTTGTGAGAGTGCTCCCAACATGTAGAGATGAACCATTTGGCTCGAAAGATCCTCATCAGATGAGGATGTATAATTGTAAATCGTAGTGTTGATTGTTTCATCTATGCACACGGCACCCTGTCGCGCTTGTACTGATATCATTGTTTTTTGTCTTGGAATGATCACTGTGATGATGTTTACAAATCAATTTATAATTATAACTAAACAGGTTCGTGTGAACTACAGTCTTTAAATACAAACCTTCTTTCCCTTTGTCGGCAAGTTTGTCCTGACGGTGAGTAATTTTGGATTTCTGTTCGGAAGTAGTATTAAAAGCAGATGTAGTTTCATTTGGTTGATCAGCTATTGAAGCACATGGGCCAACACTGGAAATGGCTGCAAAAAGTTTTAGTGTGTAACATCAGTTATACTCGTTGGCAACATAATACTGTAAGTATCATTTCCTCATAGGAAATGACGAAATCATCATATTTTATTTGAGAGGTGCACCACAAATTTTTAACTATTAGTAAACAAAACCTTGTGTACGTTGAGTGTCTTGCAGTTGGGTGACACCCCATTGCCCACTTTCAATCTCTAAAGTGCCAAGACCTGACATGAAGAATTCATCATATATTTGCGAGGTGCATATGATTGTTTTGGTTAGCAGTAGAAAAGAGATGTGTGAGAAGCGAGTGTTTCTCATTTACCCAAGCTATTTAAGGCTCGAACTGGGGTCTGCAACCCACATCCGTGCATAAACCCAGAAGCATAATAATCAGCGATAACCAAATTTTGCTTGTTAGAAGAGCCACTCCTGTTTGAACGAAATGAGTTGGATCCCTCAAATGGAGTCGCGAGTATGCCTACATCACCATTTTTTAACTATCAGTGCAAGTATAGAATATGTTGCAATTTCCGTTAGTAAACAAAACCTTGTGTACGTGGAGTGTCTTGCAGTTGGTTGATACCCCATTGCCCAGTTTCATTATCTGGAGCGCGAAGACCTGACATGAAGGATTCATCATATATTTGATTGTTTTGATTATTTTGATTAGCAGTAAAATGAGAACTGAGCAGCAAGTGTTACTCATTTGCCCTCACAATTTAAGTCTCGAACAGGGGTCTGTAACCCACATCCCTGCATAAGCCCACAACCATAATCACCATTGACCAAATTTTCCTTGTTAGAATAGTCATTCCTGCTTGAACGAAATGAGTTTGATCCCTCAAATAGATTGGCGGGTATGCCTACATCACGATTGTTTGCACTATCAGTATTAATAGACAACAATTGCGGTGAGTAATTTTTGGTAGTAAAAAAAACCTTGTGTAGTTGGAGTGTATGGCAGTTGGGTGACACCTGATTGCCCAGTTGCATTAGCAGGAGTGCAAAGTCCTTCCCAGAAGAATTCATTATATATTTGCAAGGTGCATAATGATGGTTTTGATTAGTGTATGGCTGTTGGGTGGTATAACGGATGAGCTTACCAGGTGAGATGGACACCTGTGTGTTAGAATTGGGATGTTTTGAAATGAGACCAGCTGCTGTATCATTCTTCAGTTGTTTGGCCTCACGTTTCTTTTTATTAATATCATCCCTGTTTCGCGCATATCTCTCCCGTTCCTTTTGCCTTTTCAATTCTTTTCGATCTGCTATTTGTCCTGCGATGCAAAAATATGTAGGCATTATTTAGACGTTACAAGCTCGAATGTGGCTTAAAGGTTGTGATGTATTTACCTGAACTTCTGTCATTGGTTAGGTCTTCGAATGGAGTCCTTACCCCAGCATGCTTGGATGATGCCATCCAATGACGACTCTGTCGAGAAACTTTGCGACTTTCGTTTCCTTTTAGTGAAACCAAGGTAAGGGGAGCAACAAAATCAGAAGCAAATCGTAGGTATGTTGAATTACTGACCGCGTGAATTACATTCGATTGCAGGCTCGGAGCGAATCGCCACAGGCCGTAGGCGATGGCGACCTGGTTACCTGGTGCCGGCGTATCAACCGCAGCGCAGTTAAGGACGTCAATGTCGACCTGGTAAGGTCGGCAGCGGCTGGCAATCGATCTCAGTGGCAGGCGATCGGCAGGTTGTGACCCGTTGATTGATCCGATTGGTTTGGCAAGTAATGAATGGTTTTGATTGCTGATTGATACTTTTGGTGCGTACGTAATTGGTGCGTATGTTGGTAATGGTTTGTGGGCAATGAACGCGTCGTTTGTCTCGTACGACATCTGATGGGCCGGCCCATGTTTAGCGAAAGGTGACGTGTCGAGCAGCTATTGGAGCCATCGCCTGGTCGGACGAACGCACGTCCAACTCCCAATCTCTACTATATAATACGAGTAAAGGTGATGGTTGGCGGCGGTATGTCACCAAACTTACCCTTTAAGTTGATAAAATTTACATCAAATGCCACCTATAAGTGAAAAACGATTCAAACGATACATCTTAAACCGAATGAAAATAAAACATGACATCCATCCGGTCAAGACTCCTCCCGCGCCGGCCGCGGTCGTCCTCCTCCTCCCCTCGCGCTCTTTGTCCCGTCCGAGCGCCGCCGTCGCCTGCCTTCTCACGCGGGTGGACGCCGCCGGGCTTCCCTAGCTGGACTCTCACCGTCTTCGACCGGTTTCCCGTGCCGCTCCTGCGCCGGCGCACGGGCTACTCCGGCGGCGCACGGTGCCGCTCCTCGCGTCGATGGTGGCAACGCTCCTGGTGTGCGCCGCGGGGCATGAAGTCGATCGCCACCGCGCTGCTCTGGTGCGACCTCGGCCTCGCGTCGATGGTGGCCACGCTCCTGGTGGAAGTCGTGAACGTGGCCACGAGGCGTGGGTGGCAGGGAGGCCTGGCTGGCCTCCTTCGAGCGCATCTGCAACCTTCCTGGACCTGCTCCGAGTTAGTACTCTTGATCTCTGGTCCGATGAATTTTGGGTGCCTCCATGACGAATTGTTGTCTGACAGGTGCCACGGATACGGATCTAGATTGACTCAGCTCGAGCTAGCGTCTTCAAGACCTTTTTTGGTATTTGTCTGCAGAATTTCCGTCGCTGCTGAACAGAGAAGGCATGGCGACGGAAGACAGAAGCTGAGCTGAACTGCTGTATCCGTGGACGAGGTCAGGAAGCCAAGTTACCTTGATTCAATCTTCCTCCACATAGGTTTGCTAAAGCGCTTCAGTTTATGTGTCTTTTTAAAGGGTTAGGTGCAGGCATACATAGTTTGGAAATACCTTCATTTTCTAATTAGAAATCGTAGCTGATATAGCAGAGGTGATGGATCTGATGACAGAGATTGCAGCTCCGATGCCAGCTGAGAGTATTAAGCTACAGAAAAAGGAAACCTCCTAGATCGTCTGAATTTGATCATTCATCAGTTACTAAAATTTCCACCTACGTTGATACAGATTGCTTCATTGGTCATAGAGAGTGCTTCTTGGTGCTGTATGCTCAGTTGCTCACAATGATTTGCTGGAGACAAAAAATTACATCACTGAGTTTAGATGGTACATCCGGTTTGTTGTAATATATGTATTGGTTGGAAAAGCTGATATGCTTAATGGTGTGCTTCCAGTGAGGCAGTACTACAGTTTAAGGTACCGTACATTTGTAGCATCATCATTCTTCATGAAATTTATTGGATGGTAACACATATATTTATCTTGTTTATATATTAATCCCAGGCCTGTGCGTTGCTGTTCTGGGTCCTGCCCACCGGCGCCGACGTGTTCCGTCGGGCAGTTGGACTCATGATTTGTTTGCCTGATTGATTTTTACTTTGATATATAGGCATTGAGATAAAAGTTCAGTGCTGCATATTTCAAGTAATCAGGGCCCGCATGTTGCACCTTTGGAAGACTTGAATTTTACACTAACCATGACCTTAATTATTCCTTCCCAACGGTGTCTCATTTTCTTTCTCATATTTCTTTTCTTGTTTATATAAAAGGCATATATAAGCAACTGTGGGTTCGCCTTTGCATCATATTTTGTCGCATTACTGGCAAACTTATGACTTTCTGTAGTGTTTTTCTGGTCTGTATAATAAACTCTGTAATTCCAGAAGGTAATAAATTCTCTCTCGCGTCGTGATTCAGTTTAAGATAAAAATTAACATTGTAAATGGCCAGGCTTGATATCAACATGAGATCATCTTTGTATGTTTGATATGTACTTGTAAAGGTGAATCTTATGACTTTCTGTAGTGTTTTTCTGGGTCTGTATAATAAACTCTGTAATTCCAGAAGGTAATAAATTCTCTCGCGTCGTGATTCAGTTTAAGATAAAAATTAACATTGTAAATGGCCAGGCTTGATATCAACATGAGATCATCTTTGTATGTTTGATATGTACTTGTAAAGGTGAATTTGCACTTGTAACCTTTCTCATTTTTTTTGTTGAAAGTTGTTCGTGATTTTTGTCAAGTCTCTGGACTTGAGTTCTAATAGAATTATAGAACAAGCAACGAGAACTACTTCATGCACCTCCACAAAATGTAGATATTGTTTCTCCCGTAGCGAAGCACGGGACGGGCAGTTTGCTAGTTAATAGTAAAGATTAAAGATAACATAGCCTAGCTACCTACCACGGAAGTGAAGCATGTCAAATCGAAACAAGCAAATTACTACACCAAAATCGTGTAGGCTACACGGGCTCAATCGAGTCGGTCTAGCAATATCACTGGTTGCCTTCGAAGGAAAATTCGCAAGAATTGACCTCAACTGTAGTGTTGCAGCAGCCGGTCGGCCTCCCGTAGGCCGCTGAGGTAGGCCGCGTGCGTCGTGGAGTAGTGCGTCCGGTGCGTCGCCTCGCCGGCGAACAGCACCCGCAGCGGCGTCCGACCAGCCTCCGTTCTGCGTGGCAGTGGCTCAGCCATCCGATCGATGTCCTCTCCGCTCGATCCGACGGCGACGTAGCTGTAGGACCCGAGGAACAGCGGGTTCGCGGCCCACCCGCTCCTCTTGATCCTCTTCGCCCTCCACCGTGACGGTGCCCTCGCCGCTGCCCCGCTGCGGCTGCGCGGTGGCCCCGGGAGGAACGAGTCCAGCGTCGCCTGCACCGCGCGGATGACGTCGTCGTCGGGGAGGGACTCGAGGTGTGCGGCCTCCCGCCCGGCGAACCACGCGAGCGCCACGCTGGAGCCGGCGTGGACGGGGCAGATCGACTCAGTGCCGTGCATCCACCACGGGATCTTCCCCCCGTGCCCGACGAAGGCCATGTGCAGGAACGGGAAAGCCGGCGCCGCCGCCCTGGCAAGCTGCTCGGTGCCGCCTTCCGGTTCCGGCGCCTCCATGGCTTCCACCTCGATGAACAGCTTGTTGACAACACCGAAGCCCAGCCGCGCGACGGCCTCGCGCTTGAACTGTGGCAGCGGCGGGTCGAAGGCGATAGCGCCCGGGGCAGACACGTCTTTGCCGCCCATACTGGCCTTAAGGATACCCAGAGAGACCGTGAGGATGACGTGATCGGCGGTGAGCGTCGTCGCTCCGTCGGCAAAGTGGAGGCGCACCGGGGTTTCGTTCCAGTCGATACGGCGGAGTTGGAGACCGAAGCGGACAGTGTCGGGCGGGAGCGCGGCCACGAGGTGGTCTACCACGCGGGTGTACCCACCAGGGATCGTGACGTGGTCTCCGGGGAAGTCGCGGTACTCTCCCTCGGCGGCGAGGTCGAGGTCACCGAGGTCGTTCGCGGAGGTGTCCGTCCGTTCCCGGTTGATGTGCATGGCGAGCAGCGCCTCCTCGACCTCCTCCAGCTCCTTGCTCCCGCTGGGGCGCCGCCCTGGTACGCTCGCAGACCGCGCCGCAGGTACTCCTCCACGCCTCCTCCGCCGTCAGCGTCGCCGGCGCGAGCGGCGTCCATCATGCCCCTGTACAGGTCCTCGATCGGCTTGGCCACCGTATCGGCGTCGACGACGTTGCCACCCTCGGCGACGGTCAGCACGCGGTCGGGGAACCCGCCGTCCATGCGCTCGTACGGGAGGTCGGCGGCATCATCGTGGAGCGCGCCCGCGTCGTGCGCCAGCGCGTGCACGGGGCTCCCGACCACGCCCTGCACCCACGTAGTGCCCATCTCGACCCAGTGGCCGGCGAACTCCGACGTGAATACACGGCCGCCGGCTCGGCTGCCGGCCTCCGCCACCACAACCTCGAACTTGTCCCGGCCCGGGCCGCACAGCTGCTGCGCCGCCGACAGCCCGGCTATGCCGGCTCCCACTATAACAATCCGAGGCTTCTTTGTCACCATCGTCGCCTGCCGCGCGCGCGCGCCCCTCGCCAACGTTTCATACTGGTCGGTTGTGGTCACTGGTGTTTTTGGGTTCCCTCATGAACTGCGAAGCCACGAGCACGATCGAGCAGAGTAAGTACACGAGTAACGAGTTGCACGACGCACCTGAGAGTGCGGTACAACGCAAGCGACACGAAGAGCAGCTCCTTTTAACATTAGCGCCGGCGTACTACGGAGCTGTCGTTTATTTGTAGTAGCGATATCAAAGGGGAAAAAAATCCGCATCTCCGGCGCGGGGCCGTAGACGACCTCAAGCACGTTCGCGTCCCTCCGCCACTCCCGCGTGGGCCTGCTGCGCTTCCGGCCGCTGCCACGGGAGCAGAAGTGAGAAAGAGGGCTGGGCAAGAGGACGCAGGGGGAGGGCAGGGCAGGGCGGTAGAGGACTTGGAGGATGAGGGGTAGGTGCGCCGCCGCGCTGCTGGTTAGGGGAGAAGGCGGGGAGCAGATATGGCGGCACTGAGCGTGGAAGGAGGAGGCGGTACGAGGAATATCCGTGTCAAATCTCTGGCTCTCTTTCCCCGAACTCCAAATCGATATGGACCGCCTCCGTGGTGGCGAGCCGGCGACCGGACAACAAGGGCGGCGAATTTTGGAACTGACGCGTCGCCGTCTCCCTCGCGTCTAGCTCCTGCACCGCCGCCTCTCTTGGGCGGTGGCCATCACGTCGCTCGTGCACGCGCCACGCGGGGCTTGATGGCGCCGCCTCCCTCACGTCTTGCTCCAGCACGCGGCGCTTGATGGCGACGACGGGCCGTGGAGCTCGGCCCTGTTGCTCCAACGCTGAGGACGTCAGACACCTGACCTGATCCGTCGAGTTCCTGGCCGCCTGGACATCTTCTACAGGTAGAATCGCATGGAGGGCTGGCGGCGCTGAGGACGTCCGGCCAAACCTGGCCGGCCCACTCTCGCGCTAAGACGATGCACCACGGCGGAGGTATTCAAGCGGATGTCCGGCCGCTCCTCAGCGCTAGAGGATAAAGCTAAAGGATCCGGCTTCAGTAGCAGCTGAGAACTTGCATTAATTTAACTTGCTACATAGCAACGACAGCGATCTACTGCATTGATGCAAATTCATAGGCCAAATAAAATGTCAATTCTCTAAAAGCTAGATATGCTCTTCAAGGTGTTTGAGGAGAAATGCCATGTACGTATTTATACTACTCCCTCCGGTTCATAAAAAGATTCGTAAAAAAACAGCATAACCAAACTCGTACCCACAACTTTCGACCGCTAATTCGGATCGGAGGGAGTACTTTATATTACTTTGGGCTACATTCATTTGTAGTTGTTATCCTGTCTTCATCTTGAAGTGTTCGCATTGCCTTTGTTTGCAGTTTGTTGAATACAGCAAAAAAAATAGCACAACTAAATCACGGGAAAAGTGAAGTAAAATTGCTAGCATGCCAAAAATTTATGTTGTTCTTCAATCACTGGTCAGAGGAAAAAAAAAATTATGCGTCACAGAATGGTTTCCTAGCATTGACGAATTTTCTTTAACCTCCCAAAGAGTGTGCATGAAGTTTTTAGTTTTGCAAAATATTTTTTGTTGCTCTTTCACTCGTTATAAATTGTTGTGCTGGATCGTGCAAAGGAAGTTTGGATGCAAGCATCCTTGTTTTTCGAAATTTTGCTTGCCATGCTTGTGAAACCTAAGATGTTTCTAATGGTACAAAATTAGGATGAAATTCAAGATTAATGTTATAATAAACCAAGTTTTAGACAATACCTAAGTTTTTATGGTACAGAATATATGACCATATATTGTGTTTATTTTGGCCCGTTTCAACGCATGGGCATTTTGCTAGTATTTGTAGTAGCGATATCAAAGGGGGAAAAAATCCAACTTAAACTTGTAGGGTCCGGCGGATTGAACCCTAATCGAAATCTCTGTCGTTTGCAACATGAACTATCAAATCCCATTCTAAATCGAACCCTGAAATTGATCGATGCACATGGAAAGCAACGATCCAGACAAGGATTACAGGTCACACTCACTTATAGTGGGGTCCAAGTGTCATAGTCATCTTCTCCCCCTCCCACAATTTCTTTCTTTTATTCAATGTCGAATCCATCCCGGTCGAGCAACGTCATCAGCAGGTGTGTAGGAGGAGTTAGTACCATGAGTTCTAAGTGTGTGGGGAGACACAAGAACAACCACATAAGAATGGTAACTTAATATATTCAGCGAACAATGAATCATGTCCTTGTTTCATTTGTGGGCGGCACATGGCAATCATACAATTCATTAAAATTTCTACTCAAGATTGATGAAAAAAAAATCTTACAGTAGTGCCAATGGAAAATTCTAATAGAAGAGTACAAGGCTATGGTGGAATGGGTGTAAGTTGGAGGAGGAATACTTTATTGGCAAATGATTTCTTCTCCGTGTGTTGGGGGGCTACCCTGGGTAGGGTCATGGTATGGTAAAAGCTATACCCAGGTGCGGACCAGGTTACAGTGAAAGCCAACATACCTGGACCTCTGAAGTGACCAGGGTGTGAAGTTGGTGCAAACCGACATAGGAAAACCGAGGTAACCCGGTCCAGAAGAGACCGAGGTACCATGCTGGTGCAAACCGGCATATGTTGACTGAGATATGGGATCCGAGATAAGGCATCCGAGACATAGCGACCGACATATGTATGTCGGTATCTTGTGTATTGTCTTATGTGCAGGGAAGGTTATTCTGGAAAGGGGAATCCGGCATATCCATGCCGGGTTATCAAGATGAGGCATCTTATGTCGGACGGTGGTCAGTGCTGCTGTCACTTCCCGTCTGGCACGGGAGCGCGGCGTGCGGTACGACGCATGTCTGAGTTGACTGGGCTTACCTCTGCCGACCAAGGACGCGCATGGGAGCAGGAGAAGGACACCGCTGACCTCGGCTGTACCTAGGAGCAGAGATATGGGACAGGACATGGGCAAGCCACGTCCTGTCCACTGTGCAGAGACAATCATGGCGCGCAGGCGTGCGCGTCTGCAGTGCCGGTACGGAGATGTGACCGTTGCTAGTGGAGGGGTACTTCCGTAACTCGGTTTAGCATATAAATAGGGCTTCACCCCCTCCTGCGTGAGGGACGATGCTTTGGGACTCACTTTCCCCCTTTGTTTCATCTTCATCCTTGAGCTCCTCTCCATTGTCGAGGGATACAACTCGTGGAGCACTTTGTATTTGTGATACCCGAGATATACAGAGAGAGATAGGCAGGAGTAGGGGTGTTACCTCCTCACGAGGGCCCCGAACCTGGGTAGATCGCGGTGTGTTCGTGTGCTTGTGTGATTTTCTGTGTGTGCTTCTTAGCGCGCTAGCCCTCTCCCGGATCCACCAGCGTCCATCGGCCCCACTCTTAGCCATCCTATGGCATCTGTCGTGATACCACCACGACAGTTGGCGCCCACTGTGGGGCCAGCAGCGGCGCTGGCTGGTGTAATCATCCGGACGGGTTCCATCATCGACTCCGGCGAGCGCGTCGTCTGCGGGCTCATCTGCAAGCTCGGCTCGCTGAACTTCATCAGCGACAATGCGGGATACTTCGGCAGCAGGCCGTTCCCGACGAACGGCTGCCTCATCAGCTTCGGCGCCTTTGTGACCTACGTCGCCACCGAGGTTGTCTGCAAGTACCCCGAGCAGGTGCTTGTGGCCGAGGATCCTCCTGCTGTCTGTGTGGCTCACGGCCGACGTAGCGCTCGTCCCGGGAGCTGCGCAGAGGTCATGATGACCGGCACTGCGGGTGGTGCCGGTAAAGGAGTAACCGGCACCGGAGAACCCGACCAAGGAGATGCCGGTAATCCTGCCCCCAAGGCCACCAGATCGGCGAAAGTGCCGCTGGAGAGGAGGGAGAACCTCCGAGACCATGCCGGTACATCCGATGCACCGGTTAGGCCGGCTCATCTCGAGGAGATAATCGAGAAACTGGCTGTGCCGGTAGTTGCCGGTACAGATGCTGCCCAAATGGAGGCAGAGTTGGAGGCACGTCGTCAGAGTTTACATCAGGAGGCTCTCGAGATGGCCGAGGTGAGGAGAGAGTTCGGGATAACTCTCCGTGAGTATAACCAAGCACATGGTTTAACCCCGGTAGCTGCTCGCCCTAGTCGCGTGGAGGATATGCGTAAGAGGGGTAAAAACCTCAATGCCGAGATTGCTAGAGATGGTAGATCTAGTTCCAGTAAGACTCCTAGTAACTTGTCGGTCGAAAAGCCGAAGTAAAGTTCCCCTGCTAAGACTCTTAGGGCTGCCGAGGCAGCAAGAGCCGAGTTGTCAGGCTTATCCGGAGAAGCTCTCCGTAGGCAGCAAGACCGAGTTAATGAGTTGGTAGCTGTGGCTACCCGACAGAATGAGGCCTACCGCAAGGCTAACACAGTTGCAGGAGGGTCCGAGATTGTTCACTCGGCTAGGGGAGCCAGTGGATCTAAGGGGCAAGCTTCATCCCCGCATGTCGGTGGAGATCGGGACCGGAGTGTAAACTCCGGTAAGAGCAAGCAGTTACAGGTGTATGATCCGGCATGTGCCGGAAAACAGTTAGTTGGGCGAGGCAGTGCCGGCCGGGGTAAAAGCAATCCCGGTCCGGGCGGTCCAGATGCCAGAGTAGTTAACTCGGCTGGCCGAGGCTACCCACCTCGGTATCCGACACGAAATCTCACCCAGCAGTAGCCGCAAAATGTCGAGCTTGTCCAGCAGCCACAAGGTGTTGACCAGGTGGCTAACCGTTATGATGATGGTTACTCGGCTATGGAGAAAGCCGGGTATCCGAGATATGAAGGTGCACTGGGATCCCGGTTGGGACCTCGCCAGTTGTCACCAAATGATGCACGCTACAAGCTGGACAGGATCTATATGTCCGAGATGCTGGAAGAGCAAGGTCCACCTGGCCCTGCATGCTTTGGACTTCGGATCATGAGGGAGCCACCGGTGCGGCACTTTCAGTTGAACCGAGGCGCAAAGACATATGACGGCAGTACTAAGCCGGAGGACTGGCTAACAGATTATGTGTCGGCAGTGCATATCGCGGGAGGAAACCGCCGATGGGCGGTGAGGTATATCCCGCAAATGTTGGAAGGGCCAGCCCGGATCTGGCTGAACAACCTGCGAGAGGGCAGCGTTGATTGCTGGCTGGACTTTGAAGAAGCATTTGTTAGTAACTTCTCCAGCACATACAAGAGATCGAATCGTACTCAGCAGCTTGCGATGTGCAAGCAGAGGGATAATGAAACTGACCGGGATTACTTGACCCGGTGGAGTACTATTCGCAATTCCTGTGAAGGAGTTGTGGAGGCGCAGGCTGACAAGGATATACATCTCGGGTACCTACCGTGAGAGTACCTGGTGCACGTGATGATTAAAGGCCCAATAAGCGAAGAGACAACTCGAAGCCCAAGACGAGAGGCCCAACAAGATGGAGTACCCTCCAAGTTTAGACATAGACATAGTCGGTTTATACTTTCCTTATGTGTAAACTAGGTCGGTTACAGACTCCCGAGACCCAGCCTATTTAAAGACTGGGAGGGGTGCCGATCTAGGACCAAGCCATACTCGAACCACCAAAGCTCTTGCGAGATCGTCATCTCGCCGGAGCCACCTTGTAACCTCATAATCTCCAGCGATCAATAACAGACAAGCAGGAAGTAGGGTCTTTACCTCCACCCGAGGGGCCTGAACCTGGGTAAATCTTTGCCTCTGCTTGTCAGCCGATGAAACTACCAGTACTACCACGTTCTCTCCCCATAATCTCAACCCTAGGTCCTTAACCATGGGATTTGATGAGGGTACACCTCGTCAATTGGCGCCGTCTGTGGGAAAGAATAGTGCTGGACTCGCGGTTTCTTCGGTTCCATCGGAAAACGGCGACTCGCCGATCGGATCCACAAACGGCAACTCGCCGGCTGCATCGACAAACCAGAACTCGCCGACTCAGGAAGCACACGGAACTCGCCGGCTCACTCGACAAACGGCAACACGCCAGCTTCACCCGCAAAAAGCGCATCGGATCCTCTGATGGATTTCGAGCCACACTCGCCAGGATTCCAGGAGGCCTTCTCCGATCTCGAGTCAGGTTTGGGTTTAACCGTTGGTTCGTTCAATTTTTTTGTCAACAAGCTTGGTGTGCAGGACTTGACGGATCCACGCCAACTCGCGATTTCCGCACCCGAGGCTCCATTGGTTGCGCCTCCTTCGACTGCGGATCCCTCAACCGCGTCCATACCATCGTCGATCCTCCAAGCTTGCTCGTCCGCAACAACCATGTCCACACGAGAGATGCACGAGCTCATCGAAGAACTTCAGGGCGAGGAAGCCGAATCAGCATACCGCACAAACGATCCCGAGCTCGATCTCTCACTCGAGGATAGTTTCGACTGCGGGATCTCCTTCAGTGACTTCGACGAACTCGAAACTCATATCGACAACCACGTCGAGATCTGCACCAACAACAACAACCTCGACTCTGAGATTCATAACAACTTCGTTGACGCCGAGATGAGCATAGGCGATGAGGGCATCAACTGCAAGATCCGTTCAGACGGACCACTCGATGGGCATATCGACTCAGACATGAGCCTCGATGAAGAGGTCGAGTCCATGACGGGATTGGAAGATACACATACATACCCTCGGGTGATACCCCAGCAGGTTTACGTCGCCATCGCCGCAGGCCTACAGAATTCCCGTGCACAGTAACTATGCCGGACGGAGTCACAACTCTCACAATCACTGATGAGATGGCGGCAAAAGCAGACAAAGTCAGCAAGGAGTGCACAATGATGCCAGCAGACGTAACACAAGATTAGATGTTGACCTTCCAGTACTTCAACTGGCAGGAATCACTTCGACTGTGGCAGGTCAGAGCAACACTCGAAGAACGCAAAAAGCAAGCTAGCTTGTCGAGTGCGCGAAGAAGACAGCTCTCCCTGAGCTCCACTGGGCGAGCAGACACAGGACCCAGATCAAGGTTGTCACACCTCTCGCCAGATGAAAGGGCGACGCTCACCCGCAACTTAGGCAACTCTTTCATGACATACGACAAAGAAGGAGTGCTAGTACCCAAAACAGCTGCGGGTGCCCTCTTCACCGCTGTAGCGTACCTAGGGGCAATCAAACCTCCAGCTGATGACCCAAATGCAAAACTGCATCGCCAGCAGATCAAATCACTCGCCTTAGCGGCGAAGGCCATACCCCAAATTCCAAGAACTCCAGGTGGGAGTCGGGAAGAGCATAATCACAGTGGTCACCGCCACCACTCGAAGGAAAGAAGCGGCTCGCGTAGGCGCAGGTCCAGGAGCAGATCACGTAGATCTTACAGTAGCGACTCATACTCTGATCGAGATCCCGAGCCACATGGAGCTCTGTGCTTCACTCGACGCGTCCGCGAGACACGGATGCCCAAAGGGTTCAAACTCACATATGAACAACCCAAGTACACGGGTCGACAGGAACCTTCTGGATGGCTGGAAGACTACAGGCTGGCTGTCGCGTGCCAGCGAGGTACAAACACCACGGCCATACAATACATACGACTGATGCTCGAAGGCACAGCCCGCGACTGGTGTCGGGGGAATGATAAACCCGCGGCTTATTCGAATTTAATAAATAGCGACTTAAGGTTGCGCTATCATTGTTGGGCCACGTGAAAGATGGGCCAATCTCGCATCGTGACTCGATGAAGGAAAGCCCCAGAAGGTCGGTGCAAACTTGCCTTGGAAGACAAGTAAGATAAACAGGCTTCGTGTAGAACTCTTGTAAACCTGACGAGCCTCTATGTATATAAAGAGGACTCGCAGGACTTAGAGGGTCGAGCCCAAAACCCTAGTTCATACGGCGAGTACCAGATCGGATCGCCTCCATTGTAATACCTCGATTATCATATCAATACCAATCTAGGGTAGGCAGGAAGTTGGTCTTTTACCTCACATTGAGGGGGCCGAACCTGGGTAAATCTGTGTGATCTTTGTTCCTGCAATCCCAAGCTCGAAGATGCTTGACTCGTGTAATCCCACACCTACGAAGTCATCCATGACACCTGACGTGACAAACCCACGACAGTTGGCGCCCACCGTGGGGCCTGCGGTCAAGAGCGTCACGTTCCGCGCAGGATCCATGAAGGGAGCTGAAGATCTCGTTGTTGGCCGTATCATCACGGTCAATGGCACACCCCTCATTGACGACTCAAGCTGGGGGCCGGAAGCTGACTACCTGGAAACCGGCCACATCATCTCGTTTGGATCTGTCCATGTCTTCGTCGGCTTCATTGGCGGCGAGTCAGAAGATCCATCGCATCACGGCGACTCAGAAGAAGGAGTCGCAGTAACGGTGGACCAAGAAGAAGAATCTATCAATTACGAGTCGCTACCTCTTGAAGACGAAGAAGGCCAATCCATTGAGTATGTCCTCGAGGAAAGGCTATGTGGAGGCCCTATGGATGGCGACTCGCCCTCTGTAGAAGATCGGCACATGGAAGGGGTCTACAGGACCACAGAAGCGGACGAAGGGCTGGGCATGCCACCAGGCAGCTTAGCTCCCACGCCGCCAGAAGCAGCAGAACAAGCCGCGCCAGACGCATCAGGAGTCACGGCATCCGCTGCATTAACGCCAGGAGTCGCGGCCTCAGGAGTCGCAAACAGAGAAACTCCACTCGGGGTCGCGCCGCGGAATCAGGGTCGAGGGTAGCCCCCGACGCAGCGGTCATGCTGCCACAGGGAAGTGTGTTGCTCACGCCAATATCCGCGGTCAACGCGGCCGCTAGAGTGACATAATTGGAGGCTACCAGGATCGGGCTATATGATGAAGTCCAGAGAATAGCAGATGAGAGAACCAAGCTGGCGTGCGAGAAACAGCGCCTCCAACAGGAGCAACAGCGACTCATCGAGGACACCAATACTTTGCAAGGAGTACAGGCCACCTTGCCACACAGACGCCATGTGAGTCGCTTACAGCCTGGAACAGTAAATCCTATGGAGCTGTTCCAATCGCCTACCGCTGGACCAACGATCGCGGTTCTCGCGGTTGAACGTCAGTAAGCGGCACCACCCAATGCGATCCCGTCAGTCGCCACCAACACAGTGCGCCCGTCGCATGGTCAGGAGTCGCACAACCATCAGTCGTGGTGCCCACACACATGGCACCGTCTGCCATGGTTATGCGGTCCGTGGCACCATCAGCCGCTCTAGCGGTTCAAGCGATCGCTGTACCATCAGTTGTACCAGCGGTTCGTCCTTCGCAGCACCAAGAGCAGCGGAAAACACCTGGATCAAGGGCCATAGTACAAGCTAACAACAGGGCCATCATGCACCCGCCATTGCCGCAACCAACCTTTGTTCAGCAGCCGCCACAGCAGCTTCAAAGGTTCTACACGCCGCAAGGACATTATGTTAGCCAGTGGAGAATCTCTTTGCGGCTACGAACATCTTGGCCAGGTTAGCGCCAGCAGGAAACACACCAATGGACAGAGAGGCGCGGCGCGCCATTGAGATGCTGAGCACAGCAGTAATACAGCAGGCAAACATGTCCGAACATGCAGGACGGCTGCACTCCACCCCCTACAATAGCAGTGCAACGGCGGAAAGAAGCATCGACGCAGAGTCGCCGCACGTTGCGACTTCAAGTTCGGCTAGGCGACAAAGGGAAAATCAACCTGCGGCTCAAAATCAACCCCAGCAAGTTCAACCAGTAGAAGTTGTGCAGCCGCGCGCGGCGGCTAATCCAATGGGAAGGCCAGCTTCATCCAATCTATCGTCGCGACTCAAAGGCCCAGTCTGTTTCAGCAAAAGAATCAGATCTGAACCGTTTCCTGCAGATTTCAAGGGACCTCGCAAGGTTGCCAACTAACTACAACGCAAGCATGGCTCCTACTACTTGGCTCAACAATTACGAGATGGGCATGAGCATCCTAAATGCATCCGAAGAGATCTGCGCATGGTGTCGGGGAATGATTAACCCGCGACTTAAGGCTGCGCTATCATTATTGGGCCACGTGAAGATGGGCCAATCTCGCATCGCGACTCCATAAAGGAAAGTTCCAGAAGGTCGGTGCAAACTTGCCTTGGAAGACAAGAAAGATAATCAGGCTTCGTGTAGAACTCTTGTAACCTGACGAGCCTCTGTGTATATAAAGAGGACTCGCAGGACTTAGAGCGGGTCAAGCTATCAAGCCCAAAAACCCTAGCTCATACGGCGAGTACCAGATCGGATCGCCTCCATTGTAACACCTCGATTATCATATCAATACCAATCTAGGGTAGGCAGGAAGTAGGTCTTTTACCTCACATTGAGGGGGCCGAACCTGGGTAAATCTGTGTTGATCTTTGTTCCTGCGATCCAAGCTCGGAGATGCTTGACTCGCGTAATCCCACACCTACGAAGTCATCTATGACACCTGACGTGACAAACCCACGACAGTTGGCGCCCACCGTGGGGCCTGCGGTCAAGAGCGTCACGTTCGCGCAGGATCCATGAAGGGAGCTGAAGATTGTTGTTGGCCGTATCATCACGGTCAATGGCACACCCCTCATCGACGATTCAAGCTGGGGGCCGGAAGCAGATTACTTGGAGACCGGCCACGTCATCCCGTTTGGATCCATCAACGTCTTCGTTGGCTTCATCGGTGGCAGGTCCATTAGATCGGTCCAAGAAGGCGATTCAGTAGAAGAAGTCGCCGATGATGGGGAAGAATCCGTGGAAAGCATGGACTCGCAAGAGTTTGGGTCCATTATACCTGCCTTTGAAGAAAGTTGCTGGGGTTACCCACCAGAAATCGCATTATCACCAGATCGAGAGACGGCGCGAGTCGCGGTTTACACGACCGGAGGAGCAGGCGCATCAGGAACTGCTGGAGAAACCGAGGCATCGGCACCCCCAAGCAACCCACTTCTTGTCCCCGTGTCAGCCACGAACGCCGCCCTCCGTGCAACAGAAATTGAGGCCGCCAGGGCCGAGCTCCTGTATGAGGTTCGAAGGATGGAAGAAGAGCGCCGCAGGCTCGATCAGATAAACCAAGGAATCCAACAGGAGCGGCAGAGAGTAGCCGCGCTGGCTGCGACTCAACGACAGGTTGACCCGCAAACACAACTGCGCGCGACTCAACCAACAGTGGAAATCCCGCTCACTCCAGCCCGGGAACGGGAATCCAGACGACTGCGGAAGGAAGGGTACCAACAAATCAAGAGACCCAGCAACAACCAAGGAGGTTTCACACCCCGCAGGGCCATTACCAGAACCCTGTCGATAATATGTATGCTGCGGCTAATATCTTGACTCAGATGGTACCAACAGGCGATGACCCGGTCAATGCTGAGGCGCGGCGCGCGATTCAGATGCTAAGTACGGCAGTCCTGCAACAAGCCAATAGGGCGGAAGCCGAAGCACAGCTGCCCCTCGTACCAGCCAATCACAGGATTGCAGCAGAAAGAAGCGTCCAAAGCAGGCCACCAGAGAACGTGTCAGGAGTCGCACAGAGGCAGCAGGAGCAAGTCGCAGAAGCGCAGGCGAATATGCCAGTGGTGCAAACGCGGCCCGCAGATAACCCCGCGGGCGCGCCCACAGCCCTGTCCTCGCGACTCAAGGGACCGGCGTGTTTCACTGAAAGGATCAGATCGGAACCTTTTCCTGAAGATTTCAAAGGGCCACGCAAGGTGGCAAACTACAACGCCAGCATGGATCCAACCACCTGGCTGAACAATTACGAGATGGGGATGAGCATTTTGAACGCCTCAGAGGAAATATGTGCAGGTACCTCAACATGATGCTAGAAGGTGCAGCGCACATATGGCTGCAAAATTTGCCTCCCAACTCTATAAATACTTGGGAGGAACTGAAGGATGCCTTCGTTAAGAACTTCCAAGGAACTTGCAAACGACTCTGCAATATAGAAGATCTAGAGCGTTGTGTCCAGAAGGAAGGCGAGTCAAGTCGCCATTGGATGAAAAGGGTGGCAGAAATAATACACTCCTCAGATAATATACCACCAAGCTCAGCCGTCCTGGTGATGGAGAAAAACTGCAAGTTCGAGCCGCTGATTCATAAGCTGGGTCGCATGAAGGATAAAGTCAAGAGCCTCAGCGAGGTGATGGCTGCGGCTAACAAATATGCCGGCTCAGATAAAACCAGAGACGCGTCAGACGGAGAAGAAGAGGAGGTTGCTGCCAAAGGAAAGAAAAACTCCAACAAGCCCCAGCAGCAGCAAACAAGCCACAACAACGCGAATCAAAACAAACGCAAAAACGAAGATGGTCACTCAGGGCTCGTCGCCAATGCGCGTGGAGGATTCAGAGGCCAGCGTGGAAGGGGTCGAGGATACGGCTCCCGTCCAATCAATATGCAAGAAGTTTTCAACCGGCCATGCGACCTTCATGCGACAGGTGATGGACGGCCAGCGGACCATACCAAGGCGCAATGCCACTATTACAAGAAGTGGAAAGAAGAGAGCCAACACAACGGGGGGAATTCCCATGAAGGAAACCCTAGTGCGGCTCATAACACAAATATTGGGCAGCACGGCGCGAGTAACCCCAGGCAGAGGGCAGTATCACACAATAGTTATCGATACCTCCAAAAAGCAGGTGAACGCCGTGATACCAGCAACACCCAATTGGTTAAGGTGGTCAGAATACGCAGTAACCTGGAGTCGCGACGATCACCCGCCACAAGTACGGGAACCTGGCAAGTTGGCGCTGGTTGTGGCACCGTACGTTGCAGGATACAAGCTGACCAAAGTGCTTATGGATGGAGGAAGCAGCATTAATATCTTGTACTACGATACGTTCCAGCGTCTAGGACTCAAGGATTCCAGCCTGCAGCCCACGTCAACATGTTTCACGGCATTGTCCCAGGAAGGTCCGCACGGCCAGCGGGGAAAATAACCCTAGGGGTAACTTTTGGACAGAAGAGAACTTTAGAAGCGAATTCCTATGCTTCGAAGTGGTAAAATTCCAAAGCCCATATCACGCCTTGTTTGGAAGAACGGCCTTTGCTAAGTTTATGGCCAGGCCATGCTACGTGTACCTACAGTTGAAGATACCAGGACCAAAAGGGGTCATCACAGTGTACGGAGATAGAGAAAAAGCGATAGAATGTGAAAAGGGAGATGCGGCCTTCGCAGAATCCGCCTGTGCCGCGGAAGAGCTAAAAGGTTATAAGTCGCAGGTGGACCCAAACGACATGAGTGTAGTTACCACGCCATCTGCCGAGCCACCAATGAAATTCAAAGCGGCCCAGGACACTAAGCAGATAAATCTTGTTCCTGGCGACTCATCCAAGCAAACCAGCATTGGAGCACACATGGAAGAAGAGCAGGAGAAGGCCCTCGTCGCTTTTCTCCAGGAAAATAAGGACATCTTCGCATGGAAGCCGTCAGATATGCCAGGGGTACCAAGAGAATTAGCAGAACATAGCCTCAAAGTGAACCCTGCGGCTAAACCAGTGAAGCAGCCACTACGGCGTTTCCACGATGATAGGAGAAAGGCAATAGGAGAGGAAATAGCTCGCTTGCTGGCTGCAGGATTCATCACGGAGGTATACCATCCGGAATGGGTGGCAAACCCAGTGTTGGTTATGAAAAAGAACGGTACGTGGCGAATGTGCGTTGATTACACCAGTCTTAACAAAGCTTGTCCAAAGGATCCATTTGCTTTGCCGCGAATCGACCAAGTAATTGATTCAACTGCTGGGTGCGAGCTGTTATGCTTTTTGGACGCCTATTCAGGCTACCATCAAATCAAGATGAAGAGGGAGGACCAAGAAAAGACGTCCTTCATCACACCCTTTGGAGCTTTTTGTTATGTCAGCATGCCCTTTGGGTTGAAGAACGCAGGTGCGACTTACCAAAGATGCATTCAGAATTGTCTACATGAGCAAATAGGTCGCAACGTTCACGCCTACGTGGATGATATTGTGGTTAAGTCGCAAGTTAGCCAGGATCTTATTAGTGATCTGGCAGAGACATTCACAAATCTCAGAAAATACAACATGAAGCTCAACCCCACAAAGTGCGTCTTTGGAGTACCAGCAGGAAAGCTATTAGGATTCATAGTATCAGAAAGAGGCATTGAGGCCAACCCTGACAAGATAAAGGCGTGATGGATCTCCAAAAGCCAGAAAAGATAAAAGATGTGCAGCGACTTACGGTTGCGTAGCAGCTTTGAGTCGCTTTATATCAAGATTGGGAGAGAAAGCACTACCTTTGTACAGACTGTTGAAAAAATCAGACACCTTCGTTTGGGACGCAGAGGCCGACGAAGCTCTGACAGCCTTGAAAATCAATTGACAAATGCTCCAGTTCTGGCGGCTCCAAAGGATAAAGAGCCAATGCTACTATACATAGCGGCAAATTCCCGTGCTGTGAGTGCTGTCATGGTTGTGGAGAGACAAGAACGGAAAGGAATACCCTGTCCAGAGACCAGTATATTACGTGAGTGAAGTCCTCACAGCTTCCAAACAGCGTTACCCACAGTGGCAGAAGTTGGTGTTTGGAGTGTTCATGGCGAGTCGCAAGCTGAAGCACTACTTCCAAGAACATCCAATAACTGTGGTTAGTTCAGCACCGTTGGCAGATATCATCGTAATCGAGAAGCTACTGGAAGAGTCGCTAAGTGGGCGATCGAGTTGGGACCACATCACATCAGCTACGAGCCGCGCACATCAATTAAGTCGCAAGCCCTTGCAGATTTTATTAACGATTGGACAGAAATCCAAGTCGCTCCTAGCATGGCAGAAACCAAATACTGGACCATGCATTTTGATGGGTCAAGACAGTTGCAAGGCTCGGGGGCTGGAGTTGTTCTAACATCTCCCAAGGGAGACAAGCTGCGGTATGTGCTACAGATACACTTCAACTGCACAAATAACGTGGCGGAGTACGAGGCACTGCTTCATGGTCTACGTATAGCAAAGGAGATGAACATCAGTCGCATACGCTGTTTTGGCGATTCAGACTTGGTGGCACAGCAGGTCTCTGGAACGTGGGACAGCAAGGATGCGAACATGGCTGCATATAGAAGAGAGGTGGACAGAATTGCTGGACATTTCACTGGATACCAAGTTGAACATATTGATCGGAGACAAAACGAAGCTGCAGATGCCCTGTCTCGGCTTGGATCCAACAGACAGTCAGTCCCACCCAATGTTTTCCTGGATGAACTGCACAATCCATCAGTCAAACCTCCAGCAGAGATTGACATTGCAGAGCCAGAGGACGATTCAACTTTAGTCGCAGCCCTGCATGAACAGCCAGGATGGACAGAGCCATACATGGCATATTTAAGTCGCGGAGTGCTGCCAGACGATGAGATTGAGGCGCGCAAAATCATACGACGATCAAAGGCCTATACAATCATCAACAACGAATTATACAAGCGCAGCGTGTCAGGAGCATTCCAAAGATGTGTCTCACCAGAAGAGGGACGAAAAATCTTGCACGAAATTCATTCAGGCGATTGTGGCCATCATGCTTCGTCAAGATCTTTGGTGGCAAAGGCGTTCCGACATGGATTCTTCTGGTTAACAGCATTAGCAGATGCAGAGCAAATTGTCAGAGTGTGCGACGGATGTCAAAGATACGCTAGGCAAGATCATATGCCAGCTCAAGCACTTCGCACAATACCCATCACATGGCCTTTTGCCGTATGGGGTTTTGACATGGTAGGGCCCTTCAGACGGTCTTCAAACGGAAAAACTCACCTCCTGGTCATGGTGGACAAATTCACAAAGTGGATAGAAGCAGAACCTGTGGGAGATTGCGAGGCTGAAACAGCAGTTAAGTTCTTGAAGAAGGTCATATTCCGCTTCGGGTACCCCCATAGTATCATTACAGACAATGGGAGCAACACCTCTGAAGATCGCATGATGTTAGAAGGCGCAGCTCACATATGGCTGCAGAACTTGCCTCCAAATTCAATAAACTCTTGGGATGAGATGAAGGAAGCTTTTATCAAGAATTTCCAAGGAACATGCAAGCAACTCTGCAATATAGAAGATCTCGAGCGTTGTGTCCAGAAGGAAGGCGAGTCAAGTCGCCATTGGATGAAAAGGGTGGCAGAAATAATACACTCCTCAGATAATTACCACCAAGCTCAGCCGTCCTTGTCATGGAGAAAAATTGCAAGTTTGAGCCGCTGGTCCACAAACTAGGCCGCATGAAGGATAAAGTCAAGAGCCTAAGCGAGGTAATGGTGGCGGCCAACAAGTACGCTAGCTCGGATAAAACCAGAGATGCGTCAGAAGGAGATGCGGCCTTCGCAGAATCTGCCTGTGCCGCGGAAGAGCTAAAAGGTTATAAGTCGCAGGTGGACCCAGATGACATGAGCGTAGTTACCACGCCGTCTGCTGAGCCACCAATGAAATTCAAAGCAGCCCAGGAAACCAAACAGATAAATCTTGTTCCTGGCGACTCATCCAAGCAAACCAGCATTGGAGCACACATGGAAGAAGAGCAGGAGAAGGCTCTCGTCGCTTTCCTTCAGGAAAATAAGGATATCTTCGCATGGAAACCGTCAAATATGCCAGGGGTACTAAGAGAATTAGCAGAACATAGCCTCAAAGTGAACCCTGCGGCTAAACCAGTGAAGCAGCCACTACGGCGTTTCCACGATGACAGAAGAAAGGCAATAGGGGAGGAAATAGCTCGCCTACTGGCTGCAGGATTCATCACAGAGGTATACCATCCGTAGTGGGTGGCAAACCCAGTCTTGGTTATGAAAAAGAACGGTATGTGGCGAATGTGCGTTGATTACACCAGTCTTAACAAAGCTTGTCCAAAGGATCCGTTTGCTTTGCCGCGAATCGACCAAGTGATTGATTCAACTGCTGGGTGCGAGCTGTTATGCTTTTTGGATGCCTATTCAGGCTACCATCAAATCAAGATAAGAAGGAGGACCAAGAAAAGACGTCCTTCATCACACCCTTTGGAGCTTTTTGTTATGTCAGCATGCCCTTTGGGTTGAAGAACGCAGGTGCGACTTACCAAAGATGCATTCAGAATTGTCTACATGAGCAAATAGGTCGCAACGTTCACGCCTACATGGATGATATTGTGGTTAAGTCGCAAGTTAGCCATGATCTTATTAGTGACCTGGCAGAGACATTCACAAATCTCAGAAAATACAACATGAGGCTCAACCCCACAAAGTGCGTCTTTGGGGTGCCAGCAGGAAACTATTGGGATTCATAGTATCAGAAAGAGGCATTGAGGCCAACCCTGACAAGATAAAGGCCGTGATGGATCTCCAAAAGCCAGAAAAGATAAAAGATGTGCAGCGACTTACTGGTTGCGTCGCAGCTTTGAGTCGCTTTATATCAAGATTGGGAGAGAAAGCACTACCTTTGTACAGATTGTTGAAAAAATCAGACACCTTCGTTTGGGATGCAGAGGCCGACGAAGCTCTAACAGCCTTGAAACATCAATTGACAAATGCTCCAGTTCTGGCGGCTCCAAAGGATAAAGAGCCCATGCTATTATACATAGCGGCAAATTCCCGCGCACTGTCATGGTTGTAGAGAGACAAGAACCCGGAAAGGAATACCCTGTCCAGAGACCAGTATATTACGTGAGTGAAGTCCTCACAGCTTCCAAGCAGCGTTACCCCAGTGGCAGAAGTTGGTGTTTGGAGTGTTCATGGCGAGTCGCAAGCTGAAGCACTACTTCCAAGA
Source organism: Poa pratensis (assembly GCA_947311845.1). NCBI lineage: Eukaryota > Viridiplantae > Streptophyta > Magnoliopsida > Poales > Poaceae > Poa > Poa pratensis. The sequence continues at coordinate 46,389,626 of CAMZMU010000027.1, read as the reverse complement.
ACATTCAATAACTGTGGTTAGTTCAGCACCGTTAGCAGATATCATCCGTAATCGAGAAGCTACTGGAAGAGTCGCTAAGTGGGCGATCGAGTTGGGACCACATCATATCAGTTACGAGCCGCGCACATCAATTAAGTCGCAAGCCCTCGCAGATTTTATCAACGATTGGACAGAAATCCAAGTCGCTCCTAGCATGGCAGAAACCAAATACTGGACCATGCATTTTGATGGGTCAAGACAGTTGCAAGGCTCGGGGGCTGGAGTTGTTCTAACATCCCCAAGGGGACAAGCTGCGGTATGTGCTACAGATACACTTCAATTGCACAAATAACGTGGCGAGTATGAGGCACTGCTTCATGGTCTACGTATAGCAAAGGAGATGAACATCCGTCGCATACGCTGTTTTGGCGATTCAGACTTGGTGGCACAGCAGGTCTCTGGAACGTGGGACAGCAAGGATGCGAATATGGCTGCATATAGAAGAGAGGTGGACAGAATTGCTGGATACTTCACTGGATACCAAGTTGAACATATTGATCGGAGACAAAACGAAGCTGCAGATGCCCTGTCTCGACTTGGATCCAATAGACAGTCAGTCCCACCCAATGTTTTCCTGGATGAACTGCACAATCCATCAGTTAAACCTCTAGCAGAGATTGACATTGCAGAGCCAGAGGACGATTCAACTTTAGTCGCATCACTGCATGAACAGCCAGGATGGACAGAGCCATACATGGCATATTTAAGTCGCGGAGTGCTGCCAGACGATGAGATTGAGGCGCGCAAAATCATACGGCGATCCAAGGCCTATACAATCATCAATAACGAATTATACAAGCGCACGTGTTAGGAGCATTCCAAAGATGTGTCTCACCAGAAGAGGGACGAAAAATCTTGCACAAAATTCATTCAGGCGATTGTGGCCATCATGCTTCATCAAGATCTTTGGTGGCAAAGGCGTTCCGACATGGATTCTTCTGGTTAACAGCATTAGCAGATGCAGAGCAAATTGTCAGAGTGTGCGATGGATGTCAAAGATACGCTAGGCAAGATCATATGCCAGCTCAAGCACTTCGCACAATACCCATCACATGGCCTTTTGCCGTATGGGGTTTTGACATGGTAGGGCCCTTCAGACGGTCTTCAAATGGAAAAACTCACCTCCTGGTCATGGTGGACAAGTTCACAAAGTGGATAGAAGCAGAACCTGTGGGAGATTGCGAGGCTGAAACAGCAGTCAAGTTCTTGAAGAAGGTCATATTCCGCTTTGGGTACCCCCATAGTATTATTACAGACAACGGGAGCAACACCTCTGAAGGAGCTACACAGATATTTTGCGCAAACAATGGGATAAGGTTGGACCTCACGTCAGTAGCACACCCGCAGAGCAATGGACAAGCTGAGCGAGCTAACCAGGAAATTCTCCATGGAATTAAGCCGCGCCTTATTGAAAAGGTTGAAGCATCTCCAGGATGTTGGGTGGAGGAATTGCCAGCAGTACTGTGGAGCTTAAGAACAACCCCTAACAGATCCACAGGGTTTACACCATATTTTATGGTCTATGGAGCAGAAGCAGTCATGCCCAGCGATATCATACACGATTCACCAAGAGTTGCGGCTTACATCGAGACAGATAATGAGATAGCTCGGCAAGACTCGGTGGACACATTAGACGAGGTTAGAGACTTGGCAGCATCAAGGTCAGCGGTATATCAACAAGACTTGCGACGCTATCATGCAAGACGCATCAAAACCCGCACCTTTCAAGAAGGCGACCTAGTACTGCGACTTAAGCAAGATCACAAGGGAATGCATAAGCTGTCCTCTCCATGGGAAGGACCCTACATCATCAGCAAGAAGCTAAACAATGGGTCGTACTATCTGCTGGATGTAAGGGAAGAAAGCAGCGAACGCCATGATTTCGAGGATCGTCTCGAGGCACCTCGCCCTTGGAACGTCGCACACCTGCGACCGTACTATACATAAGAAAAGGCTAATTAGAGCCAAGAATCATCCTTTCCAGCTTTATAGCTGAGTATCATCACAGCCACTCAGGGCTAGAACTTCAACTTTGGTCGCCACCTAGGCGCGACCTATGCAACATCTGATCGCCACCCAGGCGCGATCGACCCTTGTATCAGAAACCGGCTGCCACCTAGGCGCGGCCGTAAACTTTGTATCATTTCTGGTCGCCACCTAGGCGCGACCGACCCCATATATCACCATGGATCGCCACCTACGCGCGATCCAACCCTATATATAACACTCGGTTGCCACCAAGGCGCGACCTTATGTGTCATCATAATCAAAGCTTATCATAGCTTAGCCTATCATGGCCATATCATTATGTTTCTTGGGGCTTTGTTACCCTGAAACAGCCAACTTATGGCAATTATCAAATTTACCTTAAGTTGGATTGCTACTCGCATTATGTGGCCAAAGTACTGGGGTGTGGCGTCAATCGAGCTTGATTGCCTATCATGGCCGCTCTCGACCCTGAACACACATGTTCCTAGGAAATACTGAGTCGCGCGAGTGCCCACTTAAGGATTCAGATGGCCTAACAAGAGGTCGATGTACTGCTTATAGTACGGCAACACCAATTACAATTACTTGTATCTTAACAACTGTTTTATTCATGATATCAAGTTACAGGTGACGGCCTTCAAAACTATCTGAGAAGAATTGAGACGATTATCACGTTACATCCTCTCAATCCTTGGGGGCTACATCATATTATCATCAAAAATGTGAAGATGGATCGTCATCAAGTTTTGAAGCTATTAACAAAGAAGCTCACGAAGTCAGATGATCCTCCAGGTGCGAGTCAAGGCCAATCCAGCACAATTATAAGTTGCAAAATAAGGAAAAGCGCGGCCTAAACGTTCAAGAACAAGAAATCCTATGAAGTTCAGGCCAAGCTTGGGGGCTAATGTCGGGGGAATGATAAACCTGTGGCTTATTCGAATTTAATAAACAGCGACTTAAGGTTGCGCTATCATTGTTGGGCCACGTGAAAGATGGGCCAATCTCGCATCGTGACTCGATGAAGGAAAGCTCCAGAAGGTCGGTGCAAACTTGCCTTGGAAGACAAGTAAGATAAACAGGCTTCGTGTAGAACTCTTGTAAACCTGACGAGCCTCTATGTATATAAAGAGGACTCGCAGGACTTAGAGGGTCGAGCCCTAAAACCCTAGTTCATACGGCGAGTACCAGATCGGATCGCCTCCATTGTAACACCTCGATTATCATATCAATACCAATCTAGGGTAGGCAGGAAGTAGGTCTTTTACCTCACATTGAGGGGCCGAACCTGGGTAAATCTGTGTTGATCTTTGTTCCTGCGATCCCAAGCTCGGAGATGCTTGACTCGCGGAATCCCACACCTATGAAGTCATCCATGACACCTGACGTGACAAACCCACGACAACTGGCTCAAGGCCCTACCTCCATCAAAGTACGACTCGTGGGATCACTTCCGCGATGACTTCATCAAAAACTTCGAGCCTCTATGTGAGCGCCCAAAAACGTTCGAGGAACTGCGGGCCTGCGTGCAACGTTCAGACGAAACGCTGAGGTCATACATCAGACGATGGACTGAGATACGCAACTCAGTCGGAGTAATTTCAGAGGACATGGCCATGGATGCTTTCATAATGGGACTCGCCAGGCGGGCTCTCAAAGAAGCACTCGGTCGCAAAAAGCCAACCTCTGTGGCTAGCCTCTTGATGACCGCGACTGAGTGGGCAGACGGAGAACATGGCGCGCACCACACGCGGGTCCTCACCCCGTGACAATCATGAAAGCGGCAGTCGAAGCCGCAGAGACTCGTACAGAGACGACCGAAGGCGCAAACGTTCAAAACGTCACTACGACGATGACAGACCCGAATTCATGGCGGCTGGGTTCTCCACACCCCGCAATGACCAGGACAGAAGCGACCGACGGTCGGAAGATCGGCGAGACAGTCGAGATGATCGCGAGATAGCCGAGACCACGGCCAACGCAGTGATAGCTACAAGAGGAAGGACTGGCGCAAGTCACGGGCACAATCTGAGCGATCATTCGAAGAAAAGATGGACGCTGATTGCAGATTCCACCTGTACAAGGGGGACGACGGAAAACTGCGATCCAATCACTCGATGAGAAACTGCAGGGAGTTCGACCAAATGGCGACTGATTACGTAAATCGCAGAAAGGCAGCAGCCGCACAAGCACCTGCACCCGTGCCTCAGCCAAACAACGTGCCTGTTCTGATGGCACCACCTCCACCACCACAGCCTGCTGCAGGCGGAAACCTCGCGGGTGCCATACAGCACATACCTCGGGTGGACGAGCCACAGTACCCTCCGCCCCAAGGGCAGATGTACATGATACAGAAAGGTCGACCTTCCAACAGGGAGCAAAAACTTCGCACTCGACAAGTAAACATGGCGGTCATGTCACCTCCTGCGGTAACTGAATACTTGAAGGGATCCGAAACTACAATAAGCTTCAGCAAAGAGGACCACCCTCCATCGGTTGTTCGCCCAGGGCACTCTGCTCTGGTACTCGACGCGCAAATTGGAGGCTACGCCATGTCCAAGGTCTTCATGGATGGTGGGAGCGGCATAAACATCATCTTCGCAGATACGCTCCGCAAAATGAACAGGTCAGTCGAAAACCTGCCAAGATCTCAAATACCTTCCACGGTATCGTTCCAGGGAAAGCAATAAGCCCAGAGGCACCATACAACTCGACGTAACGTTCGGGGACAAGCACCACTTCAGGACAGAGTCGATTGAGTTCGAAGTGGTCGACTGGAAGTCACAATACCATGCTATACTTGGACGCCCGACGTTCGCTCGATTCATGGCGGTGCCACATTACGCATACCTCCAGCTGAAGATGCCTGGACCAAAAGGAGTAATCACAGTCAAGGGGAACTTCCAAAAGTCTGACTCTTGTGACCGAGAATTCAGCAAAATCTCTGAGATGTTTGGCATGGAAGCAACACTCGCTGATCTAGCGGTCTCCAACGATCGAACACTTATGCCAGAACACAAAAAGGTGGCAGTCGACAGAGCATTCAATGCCACCAATGACACAAGATCGCATCAGGTGCACCCGACTGACCCGACCAAGACAGTCAATGTCTCGTCGAGTCTGCCTATCGCATAGGAAAGCGCGCTCGTCGAATTCCTCCGTGAGAACTGGGATATATTTGCATGGTGTCCAGCCGACATGCCAGGTATTCCCAGGGAATTCGCCGAGCACTCTCTCCAGTTACTTCCAGATGCTAAACCAGTCAAGCAAACAATGCGCCGCATATCCGGCCCAAAAAGAACTGCAGTCGAAGCCGAAGTCGACAGGCTACTCGCAGCAGGATTCATCAGAGAGATCAAGAAATCACAATGGGTGGCCAACCCCGTACTCGTAGAGAAGAAGCACACAGATATCCTTCGGATGTGCGTAGATTTTACAGCACTCAATAATGTTGTCCAAAGGATCACTTTCCACTACCTCGAATCGACCAGATCGTCGACTCCACCGCCGGGTGCGCTCGCTTGTCCTTCCTGGATGCTACTCGGGTTACCACCAGATAAGGATGAAGGAAGAGGATGAAGAGAAAACGGCGTTCATAACCCCACTCGGGGTCTACTGCTACACCACAATGCCTTTCGGGCTCAAGAACGCAGGCGCAACATACCAGCGCATGATGCAAGATTGCCTCAAGAAGCAAATTGGGCGAAACGTCCAGGTCTATGTAGATGACATCGTCATCACCACAAGAGAGGAAAACACACTACTCGATGACTTGCGAGAGACATTCGCAAACCTCAAACGCTTCCACATCAAGCTCAACCCGAAGAAGTGCACGTTCGGCGTGCCAGCCGGGCAACTCCTCGGGTATCTAGTCTCAGCTCGAGGAATCGAGGCAGACCCGGAGAAAATACAGGCCATCTTGACGATGCAAAGGCCTTCAAAGCTCCATGACGTGCAAAAATTAGCGGGTCGAGTGGCAGCGCTCAGTCGATTCATCAGCAAGCTAGGCGAAAAAGCACTCCCGTTCTATCGACTGATGAAGAAAGCAGATAAATTCGAGTGGACGCCAGAAGCCGAAGCAGCCTTCACGGACCTCAAGCGAGTCCTCACAAGCCCTCCAATCCTCGTCGCACCAAGGGAACGCGAGCCATTGTACCTATATGTCTCTGCAACTAACAGGGTGGTAAGCACGTACTGGTAGTCGAACGAAGGGAGGAGGGACACGCCCAAAGCATACAACGTCCAGTCTATTACTTGAGTGAAGTGCTCTCCACATCAAAGCAGCGGTACCCGCACTATCAGAAGCTGGCTACGCCGTGTTCATGTCCTCAAGGAAGCTGACGCATTACTTCTCCGAGCACCCGATCACTGTAATCAGCACCTCAGGGATCGGGGACATCCTCACAAACCCCAACGCAACTGGGCGAGTAGCAAAATGGCTCATCGAGCTAGCACCAAGAGACATCAAGTATGATTACCCGAAGGCCATCAAAGCACAAGTTTTACCTGACTTCCACACCGAGTGGATTGAAGCTCAGCTCCCAGGAGCACCAGATGTGTCCAACTCATGGACTATGTACTTCGACGGCTCAAAGAAAAACGAAGGCGCAGGCGCAGGTGTTATCCTCATATCACCAAAAGGCGACAAGCTCCGCTATATCCTACAAATGGGTTCGAGTTCCCGTCCAATAACGAAGCAGAATATGAGGCTCTGATCCATGGCATGAGGATGGCCAAAGCCCTCGGGTGCACTCGACTGATGATCTACGGCGACTCGAATCTGGTGGTGCAGCAAACAATGAAGGCCTGCGACGCAATCGCAGATAACATGATCGCCTACCGTGACCTGTACAACATCATGGAGGGCAGCTTCGAAGGCTGCGAGTTGCGGCACATAGGGCGTGAGAGCAATGAAGAAGCAGATAAGTTAGCCAACATTGGTGCGACCAAAGCACCAGTGCCACCTGGTGTCTTCTTCGAGCGCATCGAGCACAGATCAATCAAAAAGAAGGGCAACTCCTGCATCAGCCGCACCAGCCAAGAGCAAAGCACCTAGCACAGAGGACCCACCAGTCGAGGTACTCCTCATCGAGCCAACTTGGACTCAACCTTTCCTCGCATACATACTCCGCGGCGAGGTACCCGAAGACATCACAGAGTCAAGACGCGTCACTCGACGATCTAAAGCATACACTGTCATCAACGGTGAACTTTACAAACGCAGCATATCAGGTATGTTCCAACGTTGCATAGCATTTGAAGATGGCCAAGCCATCCTTCGTGATATTCATGCAGGTACTTGCGGGCATCACGCCAGCAGTCGATCACTCGTAGCCAAAGCCTTTCGCGCAGGCTTCTACTGGCCCACAGCACTCAAAGACGCGGAGGACATAGTCAAAAGGTGCATCGGCTGTCAAAAATTCGCCACAAAGCCGCACGCACCCGCATCGGCGTTGAAGACAATACCATTGGCCTGGCCCTTCGCCCAGTGGGGGCTCGATATGGTTGGGCCACTCAAAAAATCCTCCCATGGAGGGCATACTCACCTTCTGGTGGCGGTCGACAAGTTCACCAAGTGGATTGAAGCAGTACCTATCACAAGTTCGACTGCCACTACAGCAGTCAATTTCATAAAATCCATCATATACCGCTTTGGTGTGCCAAGTAGCATCATCACTGACAACGGTACAAACTTCACGGCTGAGGAATTCAAATCCTTCTGCAAAGAGCAAGATATCACGCTCAATTATGCATCTGTGGCGCACCCGCAGTCAAATGGCCAAGTCGAAAAGGCCAATGGGCTTGTGACGAGTGGAATCAAGAAGCGCCTCCTGGTGCCACTCAAAAGGCAGCGGGTGCTTGGGTCGAAGAACTCCGTCTGTGCTATGGAGCTACGCACAACTCCCAATGCTCAACACAATTACCCCATTTTCATGGTCTACGGGCAGAGGCAATCCTGCCATCAGATGTAAGGTTCAATGCACCAAGAGTCGAAGCATACAACGAAGAAGATGCAGACGAGGCACTCGAAGACGCAGTCGACTTGCTAGAAGAAGCACGTAACACGGCGCTCGCACGCACAGCTGTTTATCAGCAGGACCTCCGCAACTACCACAGCCGTCGACTGCGTACCAGGTCCTTCGAGGTTGGCGACCTGGTACTTCGACTGAAGCAAAAGAAGGTGCAAACTCGCTTCTCCATGGGAAGGACCCTTCATCATCACCGAGGTCATTGGTGGTGGAGCATACAGACTGAAGCACGCGAAGACAGGAGAACTCTCGCATAATCCTTGGAACGTTGCGCAGCTGCGCCGTTTCTATGCTTAGATTGCTCAGTCGCACAATGTAATAGGCACATATGTCGGATGGCTGCAGGTTTCAGACGCGCTCTTTTCCTTACCAGGGTACCTAAGGGGACTGGAAGGTTTTTAATGAGGCGGCCTGCAGCTTAACATTCAAAAATGGAATATAATCAATGATTCCTCATATTTCTCCCTGCTTACTACTCGCATAACTTGTTCTCACAAAATTAGCCTCACCCGAGCACTCGGGGGCTGCGCTATCTCAAAAAGCAGTTTCCGCTTGTTCACAACATAATACCCCAGCCGCACTCGAATACTCGGGGGCTGGGTCATAAAAATCATACATAAACACAAAAGTTGCTCAACCCACTCAATTATTCGGGAGTTGAGCCTAGAAGCATCAAGTGAAGCTTCAAGTACTGCAAAAATTCACAGCCACACACGAATACTCGGGGGCTGGATAGTCCTAATTTTACAGCAAGTTGCTTCATACACCCCGCTCAACAGGCTCGGGGGCTGCATACAGTAAACAAACAATGTACAATACTCACAAGTGTTGCGTTTTACACTTGGGGTCACCCCCATACACATAACCTATTCAACAGGTTCTTCCTTGGGCTCGGTCCATTTTTCCTCCTCCTTCAGCACACGATGGATTAGGACCAATGCGTCCACCGTGTCTCTTGGTAGTGCTCCTCCATTGGCACAGGACCACCACCTGGTAGGGTGCGGGTCCCATCGCAATCCTTTTCAAATCAAGGTGCGGAAGGTGCGATCGCACAAAGGCAAGAGCAACATTAGCCCCGCTAATCAGTTGCTCGCGCACAAACTTCTTGATCGCCTTGCCTTTTCGAAATTTCTTCAGCAATGCAACAAGGCCCTGTGGTTGCTCATTCAAAGGAAACAAAGCTTCGTGGACTCGAAATAAAGCCAACCTGCAAGTCTCCAGTCGAATGGCAGTGCGCCAAGCCCGGTCCAGAAGCCTTACCAAAATGGCGCCTCGCCCTGTCTGACCAAAGGGGTGGGCGGAGTACTCAGTACTACTCGCATGACCGTCGAGTCGATCCTGAATCGTGCCTCCTCCTTTATCGGGTCAGAGCAAACACCTGCGTAAAAACAAAGGGCTCATCATCGCCCAGTCGAGTCACCTTGCAAAGAATAGATCTCGATGATCCAAAAATATCTTACATTCGAGTTGCAGATTTACTCTCTCCAACTCCTCAAGCAAAAAGGCCTCCGTTCCGTAGTTGGGGATGGCCTCGACTGCAACTCAGCATACGCATCTTGTGTTTCCTTCAGCTCGCGAGTAACTCGGAAAGCTTTTGATGAAGGTAGTCCATAATTTTCTGGTCATTCACGCTTCGCGACTTCGAAGAACCACCCACACAGGGCCAGTCGATGGTTTAGAGGCTCGGTTCTACAGTCAGAATAATTCAATGCATAAGGAAGCATGAAGAGCTCAAGCAAAAGGCTCGGGGGCTGCGCCTCCCGATCACTGAAGTTCATATTTCATAACAAGACAGATACGATGTCTGATAATTTACATATAGCAAAAGCAAAATGACGAAATTCCTAGACCTAGTCAACAAAGGGTCACTAGCTAAGTCGTCGACTTCTTGGAGGAAGCTTTCTTCGCCTGGACCTTGGCTGCCCTTTCTTCAACAGTTGTTACCAGCTGTTGGGCATATTTTTTGGCGGCTTCCATCCAAGTGCCGAGCCCGACGGTTCTGCCATCAGACCCCGTGGAAACTTCTTCGTGGCTGCGTCAAAATCTGCCTCGACTCCGTGCGCGAGCAACATGAGAAAAGTAGTCTGAGCACCACTTACCATTTGCTCGCGACAGAAGTCAGCGACGGCAGTCCCTTCAGGCTTGAATAGCTCAACCAGCTCTGCAAAGGAAGATGGTAGCTCTTCGCCGGGGAAGAAGCTGCCATGGAGGGCGCCCAAGGCACTCGCCGCCTGCGTCAGCATCTCCCCTGCTCTGCTACTGGTACCTCCGAGACAGCCACACTTTCATCAAGTGAGGTGCCAAGGCTTTGCTTGCCAGTAGTAGTAGGGCCATCCATCACGCCTAGCATGTGGACAAAATAATCAGCACCATATATCAGAAACCTCAAACATCTAAGGAACACAGCAAAAATTCGTACCAGTTAAGCTGGTGCTGGCGGCAGAAAGTCGACCAATTGCCGACTCCTCTCTAACTCGGCTGCTTTCAGCCTCTTCTCCAGATCAGCCACTCGACGGGTGGCGTTGTTCAAATTTTCTGCCGCATCAGCGGCGGCCTCTGCAAAACAAACACACATGGTCAGCAGACTGCAAGAGGAATCACCCTCAACAAGTGGTAATAGCATAAAGAGATACGCACTCTTCGCACTTCGAGTTGCTGCTGCAGGGTGGCGGCTTCGTCTCCTTGTGCACATACTTGGCACCAGCCTTCAGCAACTCTCGCACAAATGCCTAAGTGCACGACATGGGCAAATTCATAACTCAATAACTGAGTCTAGGCAAAAAAATTGGCACTCGATGAGGATTAAAACTACGGCAAGCATAAACTTACGTGCTCCAAGAAGGAAGAAGTCGACGCAGGGACACCTGCAGCCGCAGCTCCGCTCTCAGTTGCTGCAACCTCCGGCTCGGGTGGTGTAGCTGTGGCTGTAGCAGCAGGAGTCGCAGGGGTAGGCGGCTGCTCTGGTGGCAGCGTCCGTGCAGTGGATGCTGCGCTACTCTTTTCCGCCGTTGGTGGCGGAGGCATATCCTCATCCGAGGAAACACTGTATCACACATTATAAATATACAAGGTGGCATTATTCATAAAGTGACAAAGCATGGGCACGTAATACTTACTCTTCAGTAAGGTCGACCATTCGACCAGGGTTAAGCACACCCACGCTCGGGCGCGATTTCTTCGGTGGTCGTGGGGGAAGCGAGCGAATCGGAGGCACCTCGAGTGGCGCCGTCATCGACTCCGTCCTGTCTTCCTCCTTTTCCTCCGAGTCAGCGGTGTCTTCCTCGTCGCGCGACCGCTTCTGCTTGCCCTGCACCTCAGCATCGCCCTCATCGGCTTCTGGCGTGTGTGCGGTGGCGAGTGAGGCCATCTCATCATCAGAATCTGCCTCGAATGGCTCATTGTCTGGCACTGGGCCGCTCTCTGGCAAGGGAGGCATCGACTCATACATTTTGTGTCCCTGCACACATAAACAGCAAAGGATTCAACATCACACATGCATAACATATCAACTGAGATATAGTATCAACTGTTACCTCTGGTAGAGGGTTGCTGGTTTCATAAGGAGGCACAGGCGAGTTCATCTCGCAGGGATCTTCATCAGTCAATTTGGTAAGGCTTCTTACCAACTTCTCCGCCTCCGCATCAGAAAGCTACTGCGCGTGAGCGGGTTGGATCAGAAGCACCACTGTATCCCCACATAGCATGTGCTCGGGCTCGAAGGGGTTGCACTCGCCTCTTGGCCATAATGGCTAGCAGATGGATGCCCGTGACCTCTCGACCAACAGTGGTCTGAAGCTTCAGCACCTTCTCCATCAGAATGTCAGCCTCTTCGGCTTCGACTCCGGTCGGCTGGGCAATCCAGGATGGCCTCTTCTTCACCAGGGCGTCTGCGTCAAAGGCAGGCAACCCGAATGTTTGGGCGCCTATGGTCACATCCTTGATGTAGAACCACTTCTGGCGCCATCCTTGCACAGACTCCAGGAAGTTGATCTTGAAGTACTCGACATCAGGTCGAGCCTGTACTCCAAAACCACCAGGTCCCTTGGTGCTGTGCTGGCGCTTGACATTGAAGATGCGGCGGAACAGACCAAAGTGGGGTGCGACGCCCAGAAGCACTCGCAAAGAACGAAAAAACACGCAATGTGCAAAAGCCCATTGGGCGTAAAATCGTGCAGTTGCACCCATAAACGTGCATCAGTGCACGAAGAAAGTTGTGAACAGGGAAGGAGAATCCCCTGTTCACAAAATCAAAAAGCAGACCCGCTCATTGGGGCTGGGCGCGGGATTACCTCGGCGCCGGGGATGCGAACTTGCGAGATCCTCAGGGATCAGCCCGTCGTTCGCAGGCCGTGAGCATCCTCTTGCTGCAGGTGGACTTGGTCCAGCGCCCTTGCCCTCTTCAAACCGCTGGCAGCGGCAGCGGCGCTGTCGCTGATGCGCTCGTGGCACTCCTGCCCTTCGGGTGGCAGGTTTCGTCATCGCGGAGGTGGTTGCAAAGCTTCGCTATGAGGCTATGGCGATGCGAGAGGAGGAAGAAGAAGTAGCGGCGGCGGAGAGCAAATGGCAAGTAAAAAACTATTTACTCCGCCGCACCCTTTTAACCTCAACGCAAAAGAATCCGCACCGTCGATGCGAGATCGTGGGCAAAGAAGCAAATCAACCGTACACGTGGCAGCCACGGAGGGCAACCGTCGCCGGCCACTCCGCCCACTACGCACGGGAATCTAGGAACTACCATCATGGCCCCGGAGAAATCGTGCCTGAACGGTCAAATCCAGTCCAAACGGCTGCACAATGGGCCCACAAGACGTGTCACGTCCCATCTCGCAGCATAGCGCACGCCACCGCGTGTCAGGTGGCGCAGTCGCCATAAAACGTCATCCCTGACGTCATTGCAGCAGATTTGTTCAGAAAAGATTGGTTCGCCCAAAGCATATTAATCACTCGATTGTTTTCGAGTGTATGGTCACTCGACTGTCTCTTCGATCAAAGACATATTACTCCCATCGGGAGCGTATCAAAAATTTCTTCGACTAAAGATGCTCAAGACCAAGTGATTCTGAGATTATCCTCCATTACAAGTAATAAAGCACAATCTCGGGGCTACTCCCATCGGGAGCGCTGCCGCGCACCCGATAGAATTATGGCAAAAGATTTTCTTCGACTAACATGTAGGGTAAGATGATTTTGAGATTATCCTCATTGCAATCAATAAAGCACAATCTCGGGGGCTACTCCCATCGGGAGCGCTGTCGCGCACCCGATAAAATAGTGTCAAAGGTCAGTCGACGAATATGTCGACTACGTTCATATGCAAAATCATACTCGAAACATTCCCGAGTTGCGTCCGTCGCAAATACCTCGGATGCTGCACGCATAGTGCAAAGGTAAGACCCGCCGAACTTTCGAGCTGGGCTAAGGACCGTTCCAGCAACGTCAATCCTTATACTTTCCGTGTCAGCAGACATGATGAAAAATCCCGACGGACGCGTTGGGTAAAATTCAAAGTTATACTGCAGATCGACTCAGTAAGACCTAGCGGCCTAGTCGAATCTGACCAGTTTGTTCCAGATTCGAGTCCGGGGACTCGAGTTTGATTGAAAGCTAGTAAGGTTTTACCCAAATGTGTAGTTAACCAGTCCCGATCCGTCGAGTGAACTGGGCCTGCTAAGCTATTATCCCTTGATCATCATAAGCAAAAACCACAGTCGATGAAATACTCGACATAGCCAACATGTGCTATTCATACAGTAATTCCAATTATAATATACATAATGCTAAGCATATGACGTGCACTTACGAACGAGTCCATGCCCGATTCTTCGAGTCAGACAAGTACTCGGGGGCTACTGACAAGGATATACATCTCGGGTACCCTACCGTGAGGGTACCTGGTGCACGTGATGACTAAAGGCCCAATAAGCGAAGAGACAACTCGAAGCCCAAGATGAGAGGCCCAACAAGATGGAGTACCCTCCAAGTTTAGACATAGACATAGTTGGTTTATACTTTCCTTATGTGTAAACTAGGTCGGTTACAAACTCCCGAGACCCAGCCTATTTAAAGGCTGGGAGGGGTGCCGATCTAGGACCAAACCATACTCGAACCACCAAAGCTCTTGCGAGATCGTCATCTCCCCGGAGCCACCTTGTAACCTCATAATCTCCAGCGATCAATAACAGACAAGCAAGAAGTAGGGTCTTTACCTCCACCCGAGGGGCCTGAACCTGGGTAAATCTTTGCCTCTCTTGTCAGCCGACGAAACTACCAGTACTACCACGTTCTCTCCCCATAATCTCAACCCTAGGTCCTTAACCATGGGATTTGATGAGGGTACACCTCGTCATAGGCCATATCCTGGTTTACCCAGGGGTGCCGACACGGCTCCATGCTCTGGCAGAAGTTGCAGAGGGAGATGCCGGCCACCTTGGCTGAGACAATCCGGATTGCGGATAGCTATGCACTGGGTGATCCGATGCAACCCTTGCTGAACTCGGTGGAACCGAGTAGAAGATACCCGGTGAATAACAGACCCGGGCCAGTCAGGCAGAACGATCGCCAGGACTTCGAAAACAAGAGGAGAGAGCCGGATTATCGGTATGGCTCAAACCAGGTGGCCGCGGTAAACCCAGACCAACCTGATGACGGCAGTAGCCAGCGTCCGAAGTACAACGGCCCAGCATGGGGCCAGAATCAAGAAGGAAAGAAGCCATGGAGTGACCAGAAGCAGTCCTTCACTTATGAGGCTATGTTGGATGGACCTTGCAGTTTCCACACCCAAGACATCCGCAGGCCGGCAAACCATACAACTCGGCAGTGCAGCTGGTATCAGCGCACAAGGGGGGAAGGAGCTAGAGCCAGAGGAAATCAGGCGGGGGCACCTCAGAGAATTCCGCCGAGGCAAAACTTACCGCTCACCGGAGCAAATGCTATCCCAGTGAATCCGCCAGCTCCGAGGCAAGCAGATCCGAAACCTGTGAATCAGGTGAATGTCGGAGGGAACAACAACAACAATGGTCCCAGCAGGCAGGGAGAGTATCCACAGGGAGATTACAGAGAAGCTCATCAGAGCTATGTGGTCTTTGTGACCGAGCCAACTGACAAGAAGAGCTTGCATCGGCGTGCACTGGAGGTGAACGCAGTTATGCCGCAATACCGAAGTATATGCACTGGTCCGAGCAAGAGATCAGTTGGAGCAGAAGGGATCATCCCCGAGTTATGCCAACTCTGGGAGGTTATGCGTTGGTGGTGGATCCGACATTCTTTGGACCTACCATCAATGTCCGGTTCACCCGAGTTCTCATTGATAATGGGAGTGCTATCAATATCATGTACCGAGACACCATGGTGAAGATGGGTATCTCGGCAAATATGCTGCAACCAAGTAGCACGACCTTCCATGGCATAGTGCCGGGTGTCTCATGTGCACCTATGGGCAAAATTTGGGCAAATATGCTGCAACCAAAGAAAACTGCCGAACTGAGAGCATCCAGTTTGAGGTAGTGGACCTCGAAAGTCCATACCATGCTTTACTCGGCAGGCCTGCACTGTCCAAGTTCATGATATCAACCCATGTGGGTTACCTCAAGATGAAAATGCCAGGTCCTAATGGCATCATCACCATCTCGGGTGATTACAAGCGTGCACTGGAGTGTGCCTCGGCTGGATCGTGCTTGGCCGAGTCACTGATTATCGCTGCAGAGAAGAAGAAGATCCATGAAGTGGTGGCATTGGCTCAGTCCGCGCAACTCGGCATGCCGGGTATGGCTAACCCGGAGCAGAATGCGACTTTCGAGGTACCAAAGGAGACCAAGAAGATCAACGTTGACCCGGCATTTTCGGACCACAACGTCATCATTGGTACCGGGTTAACGGAGAAATAGGAAGGCGAGCTCAGTCACTTCCTCCGTGAGAACCGGGATATCTTTGCATGGTCTAATCAGGACCTGCCAGGTGTTCCGAGGGAGTTGGCTGAGCACTCTTTGTTCGTTAGACCGGATATGAAACCGGTAAAGCAACCTATGCGACGTCTCTCGGATGAGAGGAGAAAGGTGATAGGAGATGAATTGGCCAGATTACTTGCATCTGGTTTCATCATGGAGGTGCTGCACCCGGACTGGTTGTCTAACCTGGTCCTGGTGGAAAAGAAAAAAGATGACCAGAACGTGGCCATTGTGTGGCGCATGTGTATTGACTTCACAAACTTGAACAAGGCATGTCCCAAGGATCCATTCCGCTGCCTCGGATTGATCAAGTGATCGATTCCACAGCCGGGTGTGAGCTGTTATCCTTTTTAGATGCGTATTCTGGTTTTCACCAGATACCACTGAACCCTGCTGATCAAATGAAAACTGCTTTTATCACCCCTTACGGGGCTTATTGCTACCGTGTCATGACATTTGGTTTGAGAAATGCTGGTGCTACTTACCAGAGATGTATGCAAAAATGCTTGCATGATCAAATAGGCAAAAATGTGCAGGTATATGTCGATGACATCGTCATCAAATCTAAGGAGAAATCCACTCTGATTGATGACCTCAGCGAAACATTTGCGAATCTAAGGAAATTCCGGATAAAACTTAACCCGGACAAATGTACATTTGGTGTGCCGGCAGGCAAGTTACTCGGTTTCCTCGTATCGAGCTGAGGTATCGAGGTGAACCCGACAAAAATTCGTGCTATTGAAAGCATGAGGTTACCGACATGTCTCAAGGACGTGCAGAAATTCCGGATGTTTGGCATCCTTAAGTCGGTTTGTTAGCAGGTTGGGAGAAAATGCATTGCCTTTGTATCAGCTCATGAAGAAAACCACCCACTTCGTGTGGACCCCGCAAGCAGATGTGGCGTTCACCGAGCTAAAGAAGATGCTGGCAACTGCGCCGATACTGGCCTCACCATTACCCAAAGAGCCGATGTTGCTCTACATTGCAGCCACAAACCGGGTTGTGAGTGTCGTATTAGTAGTGGAGCGAGAAGAAGAAGGCAAAACTGTGCAAAGGCCGATATATTACCTGAGCAAGGTGATCTCGTTATCCAAGCAGAACTATCCTCACTACCAGAAGATGACATATGTTGTCTATCTGGCTGCTAAGAAGTTGAAACATTACTTCCAAGAGCATTCAATCACTGTGGTATGTGAGGCTCCTATCTCGGAGATCATTGGGTGTAAAGATGCAACTGGCCGAGTAGCCAAGTGGGCCATCGAGGTGTCCCCTTACACTCCTCACTATGAAAGAAGAGATGCCATTAAATCTCAGGCACTACCGGATTTCTTGGTGGATGGGCCAAAATGCAATATGAGCCACCATTGCCTGACTCCAATTACTGGAGAATGCACTTTGATGGTTCCAGGACAAAAATTGGTTTAGGTGCCGGGGTAGTCCTTACCTCGCCTAAGAAGGATCACTGAGATATGTGTTGCAGATTCATTTTGCGGCATCTAATAATGTGGCCGAGTATGAGGCACTTGTTCATGGGCTCAATGTGGCCAAGGAAATTGGTATTCACCGGATAGAATGCTTCGAAGACTCGGATCTGGTGGTGCAGCAAGTCTCGGGAAATTGGGATGCTTTAGACGCCAACATGACGTTATATCGGTTTCATGTCCAGAAGATCTCGGGGTTCTTTGAAGGTTGTGAGCTAAAACCATATACCTCGGGCTGAAAATGAAGCCACCGATGTACTGTCCAATTTAGGTTCATCTCGGGATCCGATCCCACCCGGCATAGCCTTGGAGCATTTGAGGAAGCCATCAATCAAACCATCGCCCGAGTCCGAGTCAATCTTTATCCCGGCGAAACCGGAGTCTGGTGCTGTTCCCATCGACATCGATGTCGGGTGTATTTGGGAAAACCCGGGGACTGCTTGGCAGAACCCAGGGACTGGTTACTCAGTCTCGGAAGAAGCAATGTCGGTCGATCTCATGGAGGTGGATGATCCGTGTAACATCCCAAAAATATTAATCAGTATTATTATTCCAAAAATGAGAGCCAACAAAAACTTTTTTGAGTTTATGTGTTGTTTGTTAATTGTTGCTTGTGTTAATTACTTCTTGTTGATTGTGTTGCTTGTTTGCTTGAAATTAATAGAAAGAAAATGCAAAAAAGCAAAAGTGAAACAAGAAAAATAAAAGTGACAAATAAGAAACTCAATAATGTTCCAAACAAAATTCTGAGGAATGTTATTTGAAACCTCTCATTTACATCCTTATCACTTACCTCTTCCAAATAATATTTTACTTCTATTTTAAATTCAAAAGTAAAAACAATTGAAATAAAACAAAATGCATTAATTAAAACCCTATGAAAGAAAATGATTCAAAACATTTTATTTTGAAATGCCAAATTTTGTGGAGCTACTACATGCTATGTGGAAGCCTCACAAATATTTGTGAATTTTTTCTAAAATGTTTAAGTACCTCAAATAAATTCCAGAAAATGCTGCTGGAATTGAAAAAGAAGAAAAAGAAGCAGAAGGACCTAGTTGTAAATGGAAAAGAAAGTCCAGGGGGCGTTTGGCGAAAACGTCGTCGTCTCCTACCCCCTAGCTCCCCGTCACCGTCGCCGTGTCGCCGTGCCATTCCCCGTCGTTTCCGCGCTCCCCAGGCCCCCCTGGCCGCGCTCTCCCTCGCTCCCGTGCCTCTGCAGCCACGGCACCGCAGAGGAGAGCATTCACGCCCTCCTCGCCTCGAATCCACCCCAGCGCCGCCGTGGCAACCGCGGCGATGCCGGCCCAAATTCGTGTAGCCCTCTGCACCTCGACACGCACCGCTCGAGCCAGAGCTTCTAGAACATGTCCGGACCCCGGTGAACGCCTAGTCTCCACGTCCCTCGCACCGCCGCGTCGGATGGAGGAGAAATATCTCGCCGGCAACGCCATGGACGCCGTCCGTGCACCTCGTCCACGATACGCCGCCCCTGTGCTATTTAAACCACCCCGAGCCTCTCTGGAAACCCCACGCCACCCTCTCGACCTCTCCCTCGCTCCAATTTCACCAGAGCACCGCCAGGAGGGCGTGCTCGCTGCAGCCACTGCTGCCGTTGAGGTCGAGCATGGCCGCGACGCCACACTCTCCCATTCCCTTCTTTCTGGCCTGCACACTCTTCTGCAACCACACCGCACTCACGCGCCTCGCTTTTCCCTCTGTTTAGGGCAAAGGAGAGGAGCCAGGACCTCGCCGGAGCTCGTGCCCGAGGCCGTGGAAGTTGGAGACCACGCCGTCGCCGCTACACTCCGTCCCAGCAAGCACAGCTCGCACCAGCACCTTCCTCGAGCCTCCGCCATCGATCTGCATCATCTCCGTGACCTCCCGAGCCCTCTAGGTGAGCCAACCATCCACCTCGCCGTCGCCGGAGCCACGGCGCCGCCCAGAAATGGTCGTCGCCGATGGACTCAAACCTGGGCCGTTGGATCTTGATCCAACGGCAGCGTACCCCTCCGTTTAGACTTAGGCTGACACGCTGGCCCCACCCGTCAACGTTTTAGTAATTTCCCGCGCGCGCTGTGCCGCTGCCATGTAGGCCCCACTAGTCAGAGATCTAAACATTATCCATAACTCGAAATTCTGTTATTAAATTGAAATACTGAAAAACAGTACTGGACCTAACTTCAAAATTCAATATCTCGAGATTTAGGGATCCAAATAAATCAAACTCAATTGTTCTAGAAAGCTTATTAAAATGTTTAACCAACCAATTGGATTCATTCCATTTAATTAAATAGTTAAAAAAGTATTATTAAAAATACTACAGAAGGTTTAAAATCTAAACTTGTTTGTTTCTGATCCTCTGTTAGTCCAAATAATTCCAAACGAATTTTGTTAGTTTAGTACTGCCTAGTATTAGCTTCCCTAATTTTGGTAGAATTATTTGTGCAGT
Organism: Poa pratensis; assembly: GCA_947311845.1. Classification (NCBI taxonomy): domain Eukaryota; kingdom Viridiplantae; phylum Streptophyta; class Magnoliopsida; order Poales; family Poaceae; genus Poa; species Poa pratensis. The sequence continues at coordinate 46,369,696 of CAMZMU010000027.1, read as the reverse complement.
AGGATTTGTTTAGTTTAAAGTAAAGTTTAAACACCCTTCTGCACTCAAACATTTAAATATGTTAAATGGTTAACCCAAATTAATTAGGACCAATTTTATTAGATCACATTTAGTCATGTTTAGTCACCCTAAAAGGATTTAATTTTAGGAGCAACAGAATTTAATTGGTAGCCAAAACTTGGTTATTAAGCTTCTGGATTCAAACAAATGTGTAGGGAGTTTAGTAACTCCAATTGAACCAAATCAAATTGTGTTGTCTTCTACACATCAGTAGCTTTCCATAGAATGTTAGTTTGTATTTTTGTGACCAACAGAACTCAAGTTGTGGAATTAAACATGTTCAACAAGTTTCTGCCTTAATTTAGAAGTAATTAAATAATGTTCAATTCATTTATTTGAAAACCAAATTTGTGTGGTTTGATGTGTGCAGTAGCTATTTGTGATGTTTATGATTGTTATGTTGAGATGATTGTTTGTATAGATTAGTGATTGTTTGCATTGTTTGTTTATTAATTAGACGAGAACGTTATCAGATATATCGAGGAAGGAGAGTTTGTTGAAACTGAAGAACAAGATCAAGGTCACTTTGCCGAGCAAGGCAAGCTACTCCCTGAGCTTGCACCTAATTACATATGCATCTACTTTGATCAAATGATTTACTCTTAAGGCAATGGTTTACAAAACCTTTTCGAAAAGTATATGGATATTATTTTGCCACCCTATGTAGTAGCTTATATAAAACTTTAGGATGGGAAACAATGTTGTTTATTCAAAACTCCTTTGAAATTTCTTGTGTGGGTATGGAATGCCGAGATGTCGGTGTTGGAATGGGGAAGTGGAAAAATGGTGATGTTTATGAAAAATGCACAGTGTCCTAGTACTATGACGACCAATCTTACCCTGTGCGACCACATTTACCATATATGTGAAAAGGCTTAGTCATGTAGTTTGCTCTTATTAGTATGGGATACCTCATCGACGGAGATGACTCCGTTATGCATGAGGGGATGGTCCGAGGACCTACCCCCTGACCCGGCTCCTCACACAAGTTGGTGGGGAGGATAGAATGTTCCACCATAAACCGCCGGACAAAACTATGAGTCCTCACACTTAGGGTTTCTGACGGGAAACTGGACAGGGTGTCGATGGAAAGTGTCATATGAGAAGGATCCTATACTAGCATGAGCAAATAAGAGGCTATGGCCGGCGGCTTACTTCGCATACCCTGGTATGGCGAGACGTGGCAGACACGATGAGTTGCCGGATGGATGTGGGCTAAAAGCGTGCTACCTCTGCAGAGTGTTAAAACTATTCGAATAGCCGAGTCCTCAGATATGGACAATTGGGAGACTGTCCTAAGACCTTGTGCAAGTTTTTGAAAGGCTTTGAGTTTTAAAAAGAAAATGAAGTGGAGAATGTTTCCTACACCTATACCAACGCATCGGTATGAGGTGGTTGGATGAAAGTGGACCATGACGGGCTATGGTCGGAAAAAGGAGAAGTTTTGGAGAAACAGATAAAATGGTGATTTCTTTAAAGATAGTTATAAAACTCTTCTTACCTTTTTCAATAAAGATATAGAGATGTTTTAAAATAAATAGAAGTTGTCAACTAAAATAAAACTAGTGCATACTCATGTTGGGGTAGTTTGCGAGTACATTCAAATGTACTCATATTGGTTTCGTCCCTGGCTATTGTCCTAGCCAGACTACGAGGAGGAGCACTACGCCGAGCAGGAGTATGGCGACTTCTATGCGAACTAAGGATCTCCACAAGTCAGCTGCCTGTCGGGTTGTCATCGTTAGAATATGATGTCTACTACACCGTAGCTTCCGCTGATATTTTGGTTTGGCCCATGAAGGTACCTATGTAAGACTTGGTCTAAATGACCATTTATGTAAGACTTTTTATTCGGTATTGTAATGGATGTAAACTTTGGTATCCAATTCGGATTATGTGCAACGACAGACTGATCACGGGATCGTTGTGTTAAGCATAATTGGTTATTTCGGACAGCTAGTCCGAGGTCCCCACAATCCGGTTTTTCCTGTGCGTCCTGTGCCGGGGTGGGCACAACCAATAATGGCGTATATGATGAACGGGAGTTTGCCAAGTAATGAAGTTGAGGCCAGGCAAGTGCAAAGAAAATCCAAGGCATACATCATCATCAACCAGGAGTTATACAAGAGAAGTGTGACCGAGGTACTGCAGCATTGTGTCGAGCCGCAGGAAGGACAAGAGATGCTCCTGGAGATTCATCAGGGAGAATGTGGTCATCATGCTTTATCAAGAGCCTTGGTGGCTAAAGTATTCCGGCATGGATTTTATTGGCCCAGTGCTTTGAATCAGGCAGAAGATATCGTCCGAAAGTGTGAGGGATGTTAGAGATTTGCTAAGAAGATCCACCTGCCAGCTTCGGCACTCAAGACAATTCCAATCACTTGGCCCTTTGCAGTTTGGTGTCTGGATATGGTGGGAGAGTTCAGGCCAGCCCGAGGTAACATGACTCATATGCTGGTGAGGGTGGACAAGTTCACCAAATGGATCGAGGTAAAGCCAATCAGGAAGTGTGATGGTCACACAGTTGTGTCCTTTTTGAAGGACATCATTTTGAGATATGGTTACCCCCATAGTATTATCTCGGATAATGGCACAAACTTTGCTGTGGGAGAGTTTGCTCGGTTCTGTGCGGAAAAAAGAATTCGGTGATGAGCCAGCTAGTCCGGGGTCCCCACAGACTTGGTATCAGAGCCATCCTGACTTTAGGAAACCTTAGTTAGCATGGTCGTTTGACAAATGTTACAAAAAGATGAATTTCTAAAAAGAAAGGAATGAAGTATTTTTGAAAACTGCTTATCTCCAATCCTCTTACTTATGCAAAATTTTACTCTCATTAAATATTACATTTTCCTTAGTATCTAAAATTTTGCACACCTCTCATTAAGCTTAAAATTTGACTCACTTGTTGCCCTACTATATTAAAATTTTGATACACTTGTCACCTAACTAACTTAAAATTTTGTTAAAAATTGTAGATGGCACTCCATTGGACCGAGTTCGTTCAGCTTGAGAAGGACAGCAAGCTGACGTTTGAGAGGGACTTGTTCGAGTTGAGCAAGCTGTTAGGTCGCCCCGCTCCAGAGTTTGAGGGAGCTCAGATTGATGTTCACGGTGTCGGAAGGCTGAGCTGGCTCATCAGGTCGTCAGTTCGCAGGAACATCAAGTCTCCCAGTTCCAGGACGCTCATCTTCACCACCAAGGAGGCCACCTGGGTTGACGGTCTCTGTACTGCTACACAGAGGATGCTAGCCCGACTTTGTGAGGAGCACAAGGCGGAGTTAGTAGACTCCCGTTTCCGGTTCTACGGGAGGCGCAACTGCGACGGACACCCTACTCCTTCCCCTTACCACCCGATGTTTGGGAGCTACATCATGGACATGGAGATGTTACTTCAGTGCACTCAGGATGATCTGTTGCGCACTAGGATTCAGCTCCACTTTGACCGCGAGTCGCTCGTTGAGCTTCGCGAGAACGAGGTGAAGCTGATGGAGGAGAAGGTCGCTCTTCTCAGGAAGAGGGCAGAGCTGAGGAGACTATCGTGAAGCTCCGCAAGAAGGTGGCGGAGCAGGACGGGCTGATTGAGGATCTAGAGCACCATACTGACGAGATGGAGGAGGAGGGCGAGGATCTCCGCAAGGAGAACAACGCTTTCCTCAGTGACGATGATGACTTCGTGGAGGAGATGGACTGTGAGGAGGAGGATGATGAGGAGGAGTTAGTTGACGAGGAGGAGGAGCCACTCGAGCAGTTCTCGAGGACGAGGAGGAGGATCCCGAGGAGCCACCCTACCAGTCAGATGCTGACGTGTTAGAGCTGGAGGTTCCACCTCAGTAGGCGAGTGACTTGATCACTACCGCAGGATTAGGTTGACCCCTATCTAGTCGAGTCGAAGTAGTGGTTCTTTTGGAAACCAGATGTTATGTATCCTAGATGTAAGGTGATGTTGTAAGCTTGATGTTGTAAGCTTGTTGATGTGAACTCTTGATGTGATGTTTGTAAATATAAGTATGTTTGTCTTGTTTAAATCTGTGTGAAATATTTTCATATAAATCTTAAATTAATCAACCACTTGCGAGATCGTCTTTTCCCTTAGTCGAACTTTTCTTGCCTTGCCTCTTATACCCGGTGTGCTTCAGGATGCCGCCCCGTCGCGACAATACGGGAGGATCAGGATCAGCACCACCACCACCGGACCCAACCCCCGCCCAACTTCTCGCGCTTATCATGGAGGAACGTGAAAATGCCCGGCAGAGCGCCAGGCTCATCTCTGCCCTGCAACAACTCGCAGCCGCTATAACAACAACAACAATAACAACAACAACAATGGTGGTAATGGCAATGGCAATGGAAACCAGCGATCTACCTTAGGCGATTTTCAGAAGACCAACCCACCCACCTACTCCAAGGGACTTCACCCACTAGAAGCCGATGATTGGCTTCGCACCATCGACAACAATCTGAAGTTGCTGCTGTGGGAGAGAATGAGAAAGTGTTGTATGCAACCCACTATCTCGCTGGACCTGCAAGAGCTTGGTGGGAAACTACCAAGCTCTCCAGCAGCTGGTCATGTCATCAACTGGGCTGAGTTCCAGGAGAAGTTCCGCAAGAAGCATATTCCCAGTGGACTTATTGAGAGGAAGAAGGATGAGTTCCGCAAGCTGAGGCAGGGAAGTAAGATGTGGTCGGTTATCTGGATGAGTTTACCGACTTATCTCGGTATGCTCCTGATGACACCGACAAAGAAGAGAAGAAGATGGAGCGTTTCATGAGTGGACTTCATGATGAACTGCAGTGTGCTCTGGTTATCCATGACTTCCGTGATCTGGAGTCACTTGTGGACAAAGCCATCCAGCTGGAGACCAAGCGCAAGTCTATGTATGAAGGTCGCAAGAGGAGGATGAATGCTCAGGAAGGTTCGAGCAGCCAGAAACCTCGTATCTTTCAGCAGAACCCAGGCCTGCCTATCGTCCACCCCAAGCTCCACGCCCCAATTACCCTAACCGCCCAAACAACTTCAACCGCCCCAATGACAATAACCGTCCCGGAGGAAACTTCAACAACTTCACCCGCAATCCCAATGTGATCTGCTTTGAATGCGGCAACAAGGGTCACTACTCCAAAGAATGTCCCAATCCCAAGAGGAATGTCCAGCGCCCCAATGCGCCGGCACAGAACAATGGTCAAGGCCGCAATGGAAATGGAAATGGCAAGAATGCCGCACCCGCGGAAATGCTGCTGTTGCCAAGGGTCGTCTGCACCACATCAATGCTGAAGAAGCTCAGGATGCTCCGGATGTTGTGCTGGGTACGTTCCTTGTCAACTCAGTACCTGCAACTGTTCTGTTTGATTCTGGTGCTACCCATTCATTTGTTACCCAAGAATTTGTTGCTAAGGGAGGTTTAGTCGAGAGCCTCTTACCCAAACCCATGGTCATCCAAATCCCAGAATCCACCGTAGAGACCAAGATGTTTTGCTCCGATGTACCCCTTGAGATCAAAGGAGAAAAGTTTCCAGTTAACTTAATTGTTCTGGGAACCCAAGGCATCGATGTTATACTCGGTATGAATTGGTTAGCCAAGTACCATGGTCGAATTGACTGTGCTAGAAGAGCTGTATCCATCACCACCGACAAAGAAGTAGAAGTGGAGTATGTGTCTGAAACTAGTCAATCTCACCCAGGCTGCCATGAGAGCATAGCTCGACCTGCCCTAGATGAGATCCGTGTTGTTCACCTGTTCAAGGATGTTTTCCCAGAAGAATTGCCTGGTATGCCGCCAGACCGGGAAATTGAGTTCATAATTGAGCTTATCCCAGGAACCGCCCCTATATCCCAAAGACCTTATCGGATGAATCCGGAAGAGCTGGTTGAGTTGAAGAAGCAATTGGCAGATATGCTCAGCAAAGGACTTGTTCGCCCAAGCGCTTCACCTTGGGGATCACCCATTATTTTGTGGACAAGAGAGACGGTACCACACGCCTGTGTGTGGATTATCGCAAGCTGAATGACGTGACCATTAAAAATAAGTACCCTCTTCCCAAGATCGAGGATCTGTTCGATCAAATGAACGGAGCCCGAGTCTTTTCCAAGATCGATCTTCGGACAGGATACCATCAGTTGAAGATCCGAGAGACAGACATTCCCAAGACCGCCTTCACCACTCGTTACGGTTTGTTTGAATACACCGTGATGTCTTTTGGTCTGACCAATGCCCCAGCCTATTTCATGAATCTCATGAACAAGATTTTCATGGAGTACCTCGACAAGTTCGTGGTAGTTTTCCTTGATGACATCCTTATTTATTCCAAGACCGAAGAAGAGCATGCTGAACACCTGCGTCTAGTTTTGGAGACTCCGAGAGCACCAGCTGTATGCCAAGCTTAGCAAGTGTGAGTTTTGGCTCAGTGAAGTGGCATTTCTCGGACATGTTGTGTCTGCCGGAGGAATTTCTGTTGACCCAGAGAAGATCCAAGCCATTTTGACTGGTTATCCCCAACCAATGTTTTGAAATCCGAAGCTTTCTCGGACTTGCCGGTTATTACCGCAAGTTCGTTGAAGGATTTTCCAGTATAGCCAAACCTATGACCCAACTGTTGAAGAAGGACAAGAAATTTGAATGGACTCAGAAGTGTGAGGATAGTTTCCAAGAACTGAAGAAGAGACTAACCTCAGCCCCAATCCTGATCATGCCAGACGTCACCCAGAGTTTCGACGTGTATTGCGATGCATCACGCCTCGGACTTGGTTGCGTTCTGATGCAAGAAGGCAAAGTTGTGTCGTATCTGTCCCGGCAGTTGCGACCGCATGAAGAGAATTACCCAACCCATGACTTGGAGTTAGCTGCTGTTGTTCTTGCTCTCAAAAGTGGCGTCCCTATCTTGCGGGACATCGCTGCGAGGTCTATACAGATCACAAAAGCTTGAAGTATATTTTCACCCAGAAAGATCTGAACCTGCGACAGAGGAGATGGATGGAATTAATCAAGGATTATGATATTGGAATCCATTATCACCCTGGAAAGGCTAATGTAGTTGCCGATGCCCTTAGTCGCAAACCTTGCACCCTGAATGCCCTGATCCAAGCCGAACAGCCAGCCTTGTTCAAAGAGTTCCAAGATTTTGGACTAGAGCTTGTTAGCCATGGTTATCTCGCCAATTTAGAGTTAACCCCAACCCTGATGGATCAAATCAAAGAAGCCCAAAAGGTCATGAAAGCATAGAGGAATTAGGAAGAAGATTTCCCTCGGCAAAGCACCCGGTTTTACCGAAGATGCTGAAGGAGTGCTGAAATTCAATGACCGTATCTGTGTGCCCAATGTCACGGAACTTAAGGAGTTAATCCTGAAGGAGGCCCATGAGACCCCTTATTCAATCCACCCCGGCGGAACCAAAATGTACCAAGACCTTCGAGAAAGATTTTGGTGGCATGGAATGAAGCGAGAGATTGGTTCTTCGTAGCCAAGTGTGACATCTGCCAGCGAGTTAAGGCTGAACATCAGCGACCCGCTGGATTGCTTCAACCTTTGAAAATTCCCGAGTGGAAGTGGGATGAGATTGGAATGGATTTTATTACCGGACTTCCAAGATCCAACCGAGGCCATGATTCAATCTGGGTCATCGTTGATCGACTGACCAAGGTTGCCCACTTTGTTCCTGTCAAGACCACTCATACCGGAGCTCAGTTAGCAGACCTGTATATTTCCAGAATAGTGAGCCTGCATGGTGTGCCTAAGAAGATTGTATCTGATAGAGGCACGCAATTCACCTCAAGATTCTGGAAATCCCTTCATGAAGCCCTCGGAACCAAGTTAGCATTTAGCACAGCTTATCATCCCCAGACCGATGGCCAAACTGAGCGAGTGAACCAGATATTGGAGGACATGCTTCGCGCATGTGTTCTATCCTATGGTTCCAAGTGGGAAGATTGTCTTCCGTTTGCAGAGTTCTCGTACAACAACAGTTATCAGTCTAGTCTGCAAATGGCCCCTTTTGAAGCCCTTTACGGCAAGAAGTGTCGTACACCCCTGAATTGGTCCGATACCGGAGAAAGCAAATTGTTCGGACCAGATACCCTCCGTGAAGCTGAAGAGCAAGTTCAGCTTATTCGTGAACGCCTCAAAACTGCCCAATCCCGTCAGAAGAGTTACGCTGACACCAAGCGCCGTGATCACTTCAGTCGGAGATTATGTTTATCTCCGAGTGACACCCCTCAAGGAATGCAGCGTTTCCATGTCAAAGGAAAGTTAGCGCCAAGGTATATTGGACCCTTCAAGGTCATTGCTCGTCGAGGAGAAGTATCCTATCAGCTGGAGTTACCCCAGGAGTTAGGAGATTATCATGATGTCTTCCACATTTCCTTGCTCCGGAAGTGTCTTGAAGTTCCTGACCAGCCTGATGTTTTCAAAAACATCGACCACCTCTCCATCGACCTGAACCAAGACCTGACTATCGTGAGAGACCCTCAAATTCTCGAAGAAGATGTTCGTGTTACCCGAAGACGTGCGATCAAGTTTTACAAAGTCCAGTGGACTAACCACTCTGAAGAAGAAGCAACTTGGGAACGCGAAGATTATCTTCGAAGCGAATTTCCAGACCTCTTTAGTACCTAAGCCTAGCAAATCTCGGGACGAGATTTATTTAAGGGGGGAAGGATTGTAACATCCCAAAAATATTAATCAGTATTATTATTCCAAAAATGAGAGCCAACAAAAACTTTTGTTGATTTTATGTGTTGTTTGTTAATTGTTGCTTGTGGTAATTAATTCTTGTTGCTTGTGTTGCTTGTTTGCTTGAATTAATAGAAAGAAAATGCAAAAGCAAAAGTGAAACAAGAAAAATAAAAGTGACAAATAAGAAACTCAATAATGTTCCAAACAAAATTCAGAGGAATGTTATTTGAAACCTCTCATTTACATCCTTATCACTTATCTCTTCCAAATAATATTTTACCTATTTTAAAATTCAAAAGTAAAAACAATTGAAATAAAACAAAATGCAATAATTAAAACCCTATGAAAGAAAATGATTCAAAACATTTTATTTTGAAATGCCAAATTTTGTGGAGCTACTACATGCTATGTGGAAGCCTCACAAATATTTGTGAATTTTTCTAAAATGTTTAAGTACCTCAAATAAATTCCAGAAAGTGCTGCTGGAATTGAAAAGAAGAAAAAGAAGCAGAAGGACCTAGTTGTAAATGGAAAAGAAAGTCCAGGGGGCGTTCGGCGAAAACGTCGTCGTCTCCTACCCCTAGCTCCCCGTCACCGTCGCCGTGTCGCCGTGCCGTTCCCCGTCGTTTCCGCGCTCCCCAGGCCCCCCTGGCCGCGCTCTCCCTCGCTCCCGTGCCTCTGCAGCCGCGGCGCCGCAGAGGAGAGCATTCACGCCCTCCCTCGCCTCGAATCCACCCCAGCGCCGCCGTGGCAGCCGCGGCGATGCCGGCCCAAATTCGCGCAGCCCTCTGCACCTCGACACGCACCGCTCGAGCCAGAGCTTCTAGAACATGTCCGGACCCCGGTGAACGCCTAGTCTCCACGTCCCTCGCACCGCCGCGTCGGATGGAGGAGAAATATCTCGCCGGCAACGCCATGGACGCCGTCCGTGCACCTCGTCCACGATACGCCGCCCCCGTGCTATTTAAACCACCCCGAGCCTCTCTGGAAACCCACGCCACCTCTCGACCTCTCCCTCGCTCCAATTTCACCAGAGCACCGCCAGGAGGGCGTGCTCGCTGCAGCCACTGCCGCCGTTGAGGTCGAGCATGGCCGCGACGCCACACTCTCCCATTCCCTTCTTTCTGGCCTGCACGCTCTTCTGCAACCACAACGCACACACGCGCCTCGCTTTTCCCTCTGTTTAGGGCAAAGGAGAGGAGCCAGGACCTCGCCGGAGCTCGTGCCCGAGGCCGTGGAAGTTGGAGACCACGCCGTCGCCGCTACACTCCGTCCCAGCAAGCACAGCTCGCACCAGCACCTTCCTCGAGCCTCCGCCATCGATCTGCATCATCTCCGCGACCTCCCGAGCCCTCTAGGTGAGCCAACCATCCACCTCGCCGTCGCCGGAGCCACGGCGCCGCCCAGAAATGGTCGTCGCCGATGGACTCGAACGTGGGCCGTTGGATCTTGATCCAACGGCAGCGTACCCCTTCGTTTAGATGTTAGGCTGACACGCTGGCCCCACCCGTCAGCGTTTTAGTAATTTCCCGCGCGCGCTGTGCCGCTGCCATGTAGGCCCACTAGTCAGAGATCTAAACATTATCCATAACTCGAAATTCTGTTATTAAATTGAAATACTGAAAAACAGTACTGGACCTAACTTCAAAATTCAATATCTCGAGATTTAGGGATCCAAATAAATCAAACTCAATTGTTCTGAAAGCTTATTAAAATGTTTAACCAACCCAATTGGATTCATTCCATTTAATTAAATAGTTAAAAAGTATTATTAAAAATACTATAGAAGGTTTAAAATCTAAACTTATTTGTTTCTGATCTCTGTTAGTCCAAATAATTCCAAACCAATTTTTTAGTTTAGTACTGCCTAGTATTAGCTTCCCTAATTTTGGTAGAATTATTTGTGCAGTAGGATTTGTTTAGTTTAAAGTAGAATTTTAAACACCCTTCTGCACTCAAACATTTAAATATGTTAAATGGTTAACCCAAATTAATTAGGACCAATTTTATTAGGTCACATTTAGTAATGTTTAGTCACCCCTAAAAGGATTTAATTTTAGGAGCAACATAATTTAATTGGTAGCCAAAACTTGGTTATTAAGCTTCTGGATTCAAACAAATGTGTAGGGAGTTTAGTAACTCCAATTGAACCAAATCAAATTGTGTTGTCTTCTACACATCAGTAGCTTTCCATAGAATTTTAGTTTGTATTT